>VYZQ01046049.1:0-14265 GCA_013400655.1 Mystacornis crossleyi | reverse complement strand
AACCGTTCCATGATTCTATGAAACGGGTACCAGCACTTGGCAGAGCAGGGTGAGGAGCCTTGCCCAGGCCCTGCCTGTGATTGTCTCTGTGTTGGTTACGCTGAATCTCAGCCTTCCCCGGGTGCTGTGATGTAAACAAACTGTATATCTGTGCCATTATCAACCCCTGGATCAGAGCAGTTTGAAGTTGGAGACCAGCAGGGCATTTGGGAAGTTGTTAGAAACCAGAGCCGGGTCTTAGAATGGCCGCTAATCCACCCCCTGGCCACAGTGGGGTCAACATGACAGATGTCACCCTCCACTTGTAAAACCTCCGTGAATGGCAGTTCCTGTCCCTCCCCAGGCAATCTGTCCCTCTGCTTAATTATCCTTCCTGTAAGGAGGCTTTGTCTAATGCCCAACCTAAATCTTCCTCACTGTGATTGAAGTCCGTGACTGCTTGTCCTGTCTCCAGTGGACACGGTCGTTGTGTTGCTTGTGGCTCTGTTTGGGGCCATGGTGGGCTGTCACTGGCATGGCACTGCCAGCAGTGTAGCACGTGAGCTGAGCTCACAACTTGCCTTGCAGCTGCTCTGGGTGCTGCTCTCAAAGCCTGCTGTCATCATCTACTGCTTAATGATGCGTTAATTGAAAATCCTGCCCCAAATTCAAGAACCACTGGGCTTTGAATCTTACTTGGGTTCAGCTGTAGTAAAGTCACCTGGGGCTGCCCTTCCCCTCAATGTAGGTCTGGCTTATGTTTGATCAAAATGATAATTATAAAAATTAGCATTAGCACAGCTGGCTGGGTGTTTGCCAAGTTTTCTGATGATCTCTTTAGTTTTGAGCAATGGGGAGTTTTTCACCCAAGACTTGAAGAACAGAATCAGGAGCTGCAGCTGGTCACTGTGACAGTGAATGCAGTTTTTAATTTTTTATATATATTGTACATGGAGCATCGTATAAATAGTAACACTTAAGCACAAAGGTGATCATGTTTTGCAACCGATAATCAGCACTTGCAGTGGTTGGAGAAAGTCTGTAAGGGAGGAGTAATAAATAGCAAGGTGTGAAGGTGTAAACTGGTATTTTGTGAGGACCTGATTGTTTTGTGTGATTTCACCTCCTAGAATTGTTTCACCACTCTGAGAGTGGTGATGCCCTGGCACAGGTTCTCAGAGAAGCTGTGGCTGCCCCATCCCTGGAACTGTCCAAGGCCAGGTGAATGGGGCTTGGAGCAACCTCATCTAGTGGAAGGCATGCCTGCCCATGGCAGGGGGTGGAAGAGGATCATCTGTAAGGTGCTTTCCAAACCTAAATCATGATGGGATTCTGTGATATCCTCCAGATCTGACTTCAGGGAGCAACAGTTTGCAGCGTTAGAGAGTCGAACCTTGGCACAGTGGGAGAATGCAGGGGAGGGGGGAAAATGCTTCTGAAGGACAGGTTAGGGATGGATGGATGGATAGGTGGATGGATGGATGAAAAGAGTTAATACTAAGTACGAGTAAGCAGAAAGAAAAGAAAGGAGAAGGCTTTGGGAAAACAGAATGATGGGCTCTTCTTCTGGAAAGCTGCTGTGTTTGCTGTGTAAAGTCTGAAAATCAGGAATATACTATAAATGAGGCTTAGCGATTTTCTTAAAGCTGTAAACCATCTTTATTCATCTTCCCGGTTGCATTTTGAAATCTCCTCCCCTTGCTTGCTTCTCGAGACATGCTGGTGTGGAGAGTCGGAAGCAGCAGGGATAGTCGGAATGCCAGCGCTGCCTTTCTGAACCACATTTTAGTGGATGCAGCAGCAGTTGATTAGGAAAGCATTCTTTCTTTGCAAAGGAACTTAGTCTTAGGTCTCTGGAACTCACAGATGAGAAGGGAGTTGTGTAGACACAGTCGGTGTTTGCCATGTACTCATCCTGTGTTTCGTGCTCTGGGCCCGTGTAACATCCAGCACGGAGGAAGTGACTCTGTACGTCTCGGTCGTTCTTGCAGCAACAGTCTGACCTCCTCAGTCACTCAGTGATGCAGCCTGGAACGTGGTTGAGGTTTCTGTAACTGCTCGTTATTTTATGAGGACCAGTTATTTTTGCTGAAGAAGGGTTTTCTTTTTTCTCGGGAGTGATTCTTACCACGGGACTAGAGGTGCCAAAAAGCCCAAACCTTGCTCTCTCTGGTTGAAGTGTCTCAAGTAATCACCTGAATTAAAAAAATATACGAGGAACCAGAGTTGAAGCACTGGAAAGCTAAAATGCTCTTCTGGCAGCAGCTCCCTGCCTGCTTTTTGTGCTTGGGAAATCCCATTGCTCCCAGCTCTTTCATCTCTCCCACAGTGTGAGATGTTGGTGGTCTGCAGTTAAGTTCCTTGAAGCTTAGATGTCTCAAGGTTTGGCTTCTTTCGAACTTCTCCCAAACGGAAGTTGTTTCACTCGGCTTCAACTTGCCCAAACCTTTGTCTCATTTGGAGTTGGATTCCTGCTTGCTGCCTGAACAGATGAATGAGCTCTTGTGAAAGTCTGGGAACTCTTGAATATTCTTTTATACGTCTCACTGTTAGTCATTTCTTCAGAAGTCCCTAAAGCAGGTCCAAGAAATTGTATGAAAAATGTATACTGTTTGTGCTGTTTCCATTGTCCAGTGAAGGGAGATGGGTGGATAGTTAGTTCAGTGTTGAAAACACTGAAATAATCCTCTTTCTTTTCCTTTCTTGTTGCATGTGCCCATCCTGTTCCTCCAAAGCTAATCCCCATTCCTATTCAATGTCTTGCTTTGCTCTACTAATCCGGTTTTTTAAAAGGTTTGAATGTTCTCCTAACCCAAAATGGTGGATCTGACTCGCAGTGCAATCCTGCCTGGAGCAGCCTTGAAACCCAGAACAGCTGCATTTATGATAGAGCATGTCACTGACTTCTTCCATGTAAGAATTATTTTATCTTTGCTTTAAACAACCAAAACAACAACACAAATCCCCATGCACCAATGGTCATGCACTTGGATTTCTAGGAATGCTGCAGTGACCTTGGTGTAAAGATCTCCCATACTGATCTGCGTGGTGTGAAAGGTTGACGGCTTGTGTCTTGTGTAAATGCAATCAGTGGAACCTCTTAAGGGAAGTTTGTTTGGGTTCTTTCTGCCTGCCCAGGCTTGAGATGCTTGGCTACTCACAGGTTCCAGGGATTTTAGGAAGGCTAGCTCATGAAAACCAGTCCTGTGCAGAGTGCTCAGAGGTCAGGTTTGCAGCTGAGAAGAGACACTTTGTGCTGGGACTTTGAGTGTCGAGTCAGGCTGAGCTGTGCAGGATGGGGTGGGCTTTGGTGGGGTTTGTCATGCTGAGGATGGGCCTCAAAGCACAAAGGTGGGATTGGCCAGACTGGATCTGTTATTTTTGGAATTGTGCTGCTACGTGCCTCATCTGACTCTCTGCTGGTTAAAGGAGTATTAATAGTGACAAGTGTCACTGCCTCTTTCGAACACATGATTTAAGGGAAAACTGAGGGGTGTTGTATGAGCCTGTTTGAAATGGGCCAGCTATTTCAGTCACTGGAATACATGAATGCTTTCTGATGGATTTTACAAAGCTCTTTTTTCCTTCCCAATTTGTTATCTCAGAGGGGAGGAGAGAGAATATTCCCTATAGGGTGGACCAGCGCTCTTTCCTCCTCCTGTTACAGTTGTCCTGGGGAACGCTGCATTTGCTTTGGGTGTACTGTATTCCACAGGACAGTATTTCTGACTATAAGATTCATTTCCTGGATATTCTATATCCAGGCAAAGCCAACTGTTCTCTGTGGCAGCAAGGGAACACTCCTTCTACTCACACAGTTCCTTTCATTCGGTGATCCCAGGACTATTCGCTATTTTCTACTCCAAATCCTGGCCATAGTGAAATTAATTGATTGATGCACCAGGACAGAATTTCCGATGTGCTGTTCAGCAACGCACGTGGTTTCAGTTTATTTACAGGCCGTTTAAATCCTGTAGGTCTGCATCTGTTGTCATATATTTGCCCGGGAATGGAGGAAACAAACTGTTCTGCTTATTCCAGTGGCTTGGCACTGGCTGTTTGTAAGGAATACTTGGTGCTCATGATATTTTTAAGCCAGCCCTTAACAACACTCACAGATTTTTGCTGGTGTTCTAGCTGTGTCTAAAGACAGGAGAAAACTTACATCTGTCTGCGGCTCTTATCTATGTTTTCTGCTGTGAGACAGGGAACTGTGTTTTCTCATCCCTAAAACAGGAGCAACTGAGAGCCTTTTCACTGCAACTGAAGTGGAATCAGAGTGGTGGAAGAGCAAACCACTTGCACTTGCCTTGTAGTGCTCTCACTGTTAGTATTGTGTTAGAAGTCTTTAAAATAATATTTTAGTGTAATGTTTGTTAATATTATAAAATAATATTTAAAATTGACTTGCTGACGTTGGTTTAAGGGCCTGCTGAGATGCACTGTTTAAATTTTTTCAATTGTTTTATTCCTGTCCATGGCAGAGGGTTGAAACTAGAAGATTTATAAGGTCCTTTCCAACCCAGGCCTTTCAAGGATTCAAGGACTGGGATTGGCGTTGGGCCAGACAGAGAGTGCCAGCCGCTTGCAATGGGCTTTCGCACCTCTGAGAGGTTTGGCCTTGAGCAGAGGGAGTTTATTCCACACCCTGTTCCTGTGAACTTGTTTCCAGCCTACTTCTTGCCTTCTCAGTGTGGGCAAAGCTTCATGTCCCCTCCACGCCAGGTTATCTTGGCTGGATGATTTCAGCTCTGAGCTGAAGAATACCCTGAAGTAATTGTTCTTATAAATATTTTAATTGAATTGATTATGAACATATTAGTGACTTCAAATGAATGTCTAAAATTAAAAAAAAAAAAGAACACCTAATTTTTTTCCCTTTAGCAGATGAGTTAAAATGGGGGAATGACCTTAAACTGAAGGAGGGTACATTTAGATTAGCTACTAGGGAGAAATTAATGTCTGTAACTGTGTTGAGGCCCTGGCAGGGGTTGCCCAGAGAAGCTGTGGCTGCTCCATGCCTAGAAGTGTTCAAAGCCAGGTTGGACGGGGCTTGGAGCGTGCTCATGGCTGGGGGTGAAATGAGATGGGCTTTTAGGTCCCTTCCAACCCAAACCAATCTGTTATTCTGTGATAAATTGTATGCATATGGCTGGCAAGTTCCCTAGAAACACGGCTGGGGGGCTTGGAATGCAGAAGGGAGCACATAAGGTGTCAGCAGTGGGGGTTGCTTTGTTTTTTTTTTTTTCCTCCACGTTATCCTCTGGATAACTTGCTGGCATAGAGGTTAAGAGCTACTGATACAGGTGTGTGTTTCAGGTTATTTTATTAACAGCTGCTTCCCCAGAAAAAGTACTTGTCTTCCAAGCAAAACTCTTTGCCAGCTGTTTGATTCAGTGTAACTCCCAGGGCACGGTCTGGTGCAGTTCCCCGGATTTTTCCCTAGTGCAGAAGTACAGTGGGTCACAAGACATTGCTGAAAGCCGATTAGTATCCCAAGAAAGCTGTTGAAGTTCACTGATATGTGGGCAGTCCATCAAGAACAGCTCCATGCACGATATTCTTTCCTTGTTCTTACTGAAACTGTAATTCTGCATCAGCTTTTTGCCTGAAAGAAGCCACTTTCTTCTCTCCTGTCTCAGGTTCATGAAGCTCCTTGTTCTGTGCTGTGTGGTTGTTCTCACCACAATTAGTCCTCTCATTTTCCTGCATGTTCTGGTTTGTACCTGGTAGTAATTGTGCTGTCCTTTGGCTTTGTGAGTTAAGCTTTGTTTCCTTAGTGGTGCAAACCGCTGGAGGCTTGGCAGCCAGAACAGTGCCAGCACCCTGCTCTACCACAGCAGTTCCTAGAGAAGTCCCTGTTAAACAAGGATGGTCATTATCCAAACTGGTGCCTGGGACAGAGAGTTGTTTGTAGCTCCTTCCAGTGACTAGTGCCCCGTGTGACCCTTTTTAATTGACATATAAGTCATGAAACAGTGTGTTTGAGCAGTTAATAATGAACCATTTGCTGTTTGTGCAAGAACTTGGAAATTTCTGGTTCTTTATAATTAGAATTCTTTTTCTTTAAAGCACAATGCCGAGCTGCTTTTTTGTGTGGTTAACTGCTGAGCTATTGTAATGTAATCCCAGTTTGGAAGACTTAGGTAAAATCTACCTAATACTCTTGTCTTATGTTTCTAATCTTTGGGGGGAAAGGAAACCACACTCTTTAGTTTCCTTCCCTGTATCTGTGCACAGTGGGGGAAGGCTCTGCTCTCTCCATCTCAGCTCTGTTATTTGTGGTACCATCTGTAAAATACTTTCAGAGAATTTCCCATCATCATCTCAAAATTAAGGAAATCATGAAGCCCTGATCATCAGCCTTTTGGCTGTTGCAGCCTGGTTTGGAGTTCAGCTGATTCCGGAGCCGTCCTCTTGATACGCTTAAAGGAGGAAAAAAAAAAACAAATACAAAACTCTGTTCCAGTGAATGTGGCTTTGTGTTCCCATTCAAGTGGCTATAAAATGACGGGATGCATTATAGGGGGTGTTGGCTCTTCTACTTGAGCTTGTGAATTCAGCTCTTCGTGGCTGACAGAAGCAGGCAAATAGATCTCCTCTTGTCCTCTCATAATACAGAATATTGTGGTGTGTTTTTTCTTCTGGCATGAAGCGTCTCTTCTGTCTCGTTTGGATGGAGGTGGTGTTTAAGCTTCAAATAGCAGGACAACTACAGCGGGTCAGATCAGAGTCTGTGTAAGTGCTTCTCACGTGGCTGCAGGAGCTGCACGTCTGCTGGGCACAGAGAGAGACATTGCTTGGGCATCCCTGCTCTCTGTTTCCGGGGAAAAAGCCCTGTGTGCAGCTGGCAGTAACACGGTTGAGAGCAAACACCTACGAGGACAGTACAGGCACATATCCACCTCTGAAGGTTTTCCTTCCCTCAAACAATATGTGGCTTTGGAATTTCCATAACCCCGAGGATATATCTTTGTCTTTATCACTTCATGATTTTTCTGTCCAAGATCTCAATGCACTCCTTGAGCATCCACAGGCTCTCCAGTTCTTCAGCTTAATTATGTGTTGTGTGGGGAAATTTTTGGTTTGCTTTGAGACTGCCTTGTTCTTGTGTGAGAAAAGGTGGTGAGCAATTATTTCACTGTCTTCTCTGTGCATACTCTACTTTTCTAGTCATCTATCTTCCAGGCCAGAGAGTCAGAGCACTGACTGTGAGAGTGGCTCTGCAGATGGAAACGCTTCTGTCCCTTGCTCATCCCTGTTTTTCTTTGACCCTTTTCCAGTTCTGCTCCATGCCTGTGAAAGTGGAGAGGAGGAGAGGTACACTCTGCTCAGGATAGATCCTGTCTGGGTTTGTATAACAGCACAGTGGTATGTTTTGTTCAGGGTAATATTTGCTTTTCTTCAGGGTAGGCAATTTCCCGGAGTTACAGATCGTGTTTCCGATGGTTAATGGTCAGTTTGGAGCCCGTAATCTTGGAATTAGGTTAGGGATTTTCCGCACATGCATCGTTTAATTTTTCTCAACCAGGTAGACCAAGTGTCCTGTAAAGTTCGGCAGCTTTTTCTCACAGTCATCCACTTAGTCAGCTGCTGTTTTTATTACTGTGAATAGCTTAATATCGTCAATAAACTTGGTCACTATTATTCACACCTCTTTCTAGATGTGTTACAAATTTATGAAGCCACAAATTCCACTGAAGCTCCCCAGATTTTCAGTCCTCGGCATTATGCCTGCATGGTGTGGCAGGGGACACTGCCAAGGCTTTATTTAACTCTACAGCTGTGAAGATTTTGAAACACTGAAGTGGAGCTCCTTCCTTTTCTAAAGAATTTTGTGGCACTCATGCTACGACTTCTTGCCTGAGCGATGGCTTAAGGTAACCAAAGTAAGGAAATGCATTTCCCTTGTAGTGGTGGGGAAGAACAAAAAAGCTCCCTGGCTGTTGAAGACCAGGAGGATTTTCTTTCTTCCTAATGTCTGGAAAGGACTTGTGCTATTTTGCTTGTGCTCCAAAGTCAGCCAGTCCAGTTCCAGTTTGTGTTCTGAGCCCAGTTGTCTTCCCATGGAATGCCACTGGAAATCCTCCCAGCCTGCTCTGTCTCCTTAGTTCTAAATATTCATGCATTTTCTCAGTTTTTCACCATTCTGTTTCCTGCCCTGTGGGACAGGAGTCCCTGTGTGAGAGTAATTATAAATGTCTGTGGGACTTGGGCTGCTTTATTCAGGCAATGAAATGTGATATTTAAGGAAGAAGAGATTTGTTCTTTGCAATTGATTGCATCAGTTTTAAAAGGTGCCTGTAAAGATGCTGGGAAACAGCAGTGTGCCTGAGGATATCCGATAGTTTGGACCACCTTGTATAAACGCCCCTGTAGGTGAAAAGCTTTGGCTGTCTTCATGTCCTTGTCCCAGGCTGGTTGCTCTGACATGGAAATTAAGTCCAAGGCCACGTGTCTCTTCTTGGCTCCTGCTTTTTCAGTGATGTGAGTTCACCTTGTTTAAGGTTCAGTGGATATTTGGGTTTGCTCTGTTAGATTTTGATCTGTAGAACAAAAGGCCTGTCCTGCTCTGACGAAGAATCACTTTTATTTCTATTATCGCCTATCTTCCTTGGTACCGAGCCCTGTTAAGTGAATGGGAGGTAGGATGAAGGTGTCAGGCTACAACCAGAGCACTACCTGATTTTTATCCCTTTTTCTAGACATGGCTTTCTAATGCTGACAACAGGAAAAGTCATGTTTGGTTTGTAAATACTGGGACTCGAGATCGCTCGTGGAGCATAATATACAAGTCGTGCTTCAGCCATCATTTGTGCTGTGTCTGTTCCTTGAGCAGATCCTGCTGAGAAGGCCACGGGCTGCAGTAACTCCTGATTTCTAAGGCAGTGATCTAAGATGTTTGCCTTGGAGACAGGGGCACACGGCAATCCCGCTGGCTTGCTTGGCTGGGATTGCATC
Organism: Mystacornis crossleyi; assembly: GCA_013400655.1. NCBI lineage: Eukaryota > Metazoa > Chordata > Aves > Passeriformes > Timaliidae > Mystacornis > Mystacornis crossleyi. The sequence goes on along the minus strand of VYZQ01046049.1, from coordinate 5,325 downwards.
AAACAGCAAAGTGCAACATCACGGGCTGAGTGGGGCTGTTGAAGTGCTTGATCAGTGAGGGGTGAGGCAGGGGGGCGGGGGTGTGTGTATCAAGGCCAGGGTTTGATTACAGGCTCCTCACAGAATGGTCATGGGCCTCAAGGCTGCCAGAGCTCCAGAGGCATTATTTGGACAACACTCTCTGGCACAGGGTGGGATTGTTGGGGTGTCCTGTGCAGGGCCAGAAGCTGAACTCAGTGGTCCTTGTGGGTCCAACTCGGGATTTTCTGATTGGGTGTCTCAGCCTTTCAGAGAATGATAGTGTGAGTTCCAATGCTCCAGTGAAGGAATCTCCTGCTGATTCTTCTGTGGGCAGGCACTGGGCAAGTGATGCCTTTTGCTTGGAGGACCTTCTCAGGCTGAACTGAGACTGTGCCTGGCCTGGCCTGCTCAAGAGCTTTGGGCTGTGCTTCAGCTCAGGCAGGTCCCAACAAACCAGGGTTTGTGTGCTGCACATCTGGGAGCCATGCCCTGGCTTCTTCTCCAGGCCCTCCTTTGGCTTAGCCTGCTATTTCCTTATCTGTGGTGTGGCAATAAAATCCTTACCTTTGTCCGGACTCTTGATGCTGAACCTTGGTTGTTAATTGAGGTAAGAGCCTCTGAAGGAATAGGCAGCATTGTCTCTCATTGTCATCTTGTCAGGTACAAACTCTTGAGCCTTTTGTTGTTGGCTCCCTGCAGTGTGAATAGATAGATCTCTTCTTGCTCAGTTGCTGTTATCAGGACCTGGCTGCAGCCCCTGGGGACAGCGGTGATAGGACTGAAGTTGCTTTGAGTGGTGTGATTAGAGAGGACTCCTGTTTGCATACTTGCCCTGTGTGAGCTTGGTGTCAGCACAGGATTTGAGCCATGGCACATATCAGCCATTCCCATTCCATGCTGCTCTTGGCTTTCCTGTTCTGAGGGGTTTGATGGATGGGGATGAGTGTGAGCAGGTGTCTTTCTTGCTTCTCCCACGTGGATCAGTAAGATGCAGCCCAAGTTTAATGAAAGCACAGCCAAAGGGTATAAAACACTTCCTTATAGAATCCCTTTGCTCTCCAGGGATTGTATCCCAGAGCAAAGCCCAGCCAGCGTATGTGCACAGATGCTGCTCTGCCTTCTGGAGCTGTTGTGTAGCTGTGGGCTGTGACTTACGCTGTTCCACAGCCTGTGGATTCAGAGGAGGGTGAGCCAGGAAGGACAAATGTTTACAACCTGATTGAGCCTTGCTGTGTGTTCTGGTAGATATGGCTGGCGGTGGAATGTTCACACTGACACCCCAATGACCAAGATGTCTCGGACCCTTCTGCTCCCCTCTGGTGAGACCTTACCTGCAGTGCTGTATCCAAGTCCAGAGGAGGCCACAGAGATGCTCTGAGGGCTGGAGCCAGTCTGGGAGAGCTGGGGATGTTCACCTGGAGAAGAGAAGACTCCAGGGGTCCTCAGAGGCGCTTGTAANGACCTTTTGGGGACCCCCTTCCCCAATCCAGGCTTACAGCAGGTCTGAAGTGAAGATGTTCACTTTAGTCCCCTCTCTAACTTGGGGACATGGGGACATGTGCTCTAGCCTCTCTTCTGGCACGCTGGTATTTAAGGGGGAATTTTCCCTGGGGTTGGCTCCTTGTTAGGTGCACACAGGTCTTGGGAGCAGCGTCACCTTCTCTCAGAGGGAAGAGGTGACTGATTGGGATCCAGCTGCTCAGCTAACAGAGTGGTGTGTGCAGCAGGACCCTTGGCCACTGTCCCAGCCCAGGACGCTGGCCCTTGAGATGCACAGGGGGTGATTGAACCTGGCAGCCAGCTTATCCCGTGTCTGCATGTGGGAAGCGGCGGCATTAGCTCCGTCAGTTGCAGCCACTTCCCAAAGGGATGCGTCACATTGCCGTCTGTCCCTGCGTAACATAACATGCTGACTGCTGAGCCAGGAACGGGGCTTGGCACCTTCCTTTGGATTTGTGGCTCTCTCTGGCTTGTTGTGCTCCGTGTTCAGGCCTGGCTCTGCTTCCCACCTTGGCAGTTGGATTTTGCTGTGGTGCAGTGGCTTTTTTGGCAGTGAAAGCACCTGCAACAGACTTGAGCAGTGTTAGAGGAGAAGAGGGGAATTAAATCGACTTCTGTTGGGTAACTTCTTGATGAGAACGTGTGCCTTGATCTGATCCTTGTCCCCAGAAGACAGCAGAGGATCACGCTGGGCTCACTTTACATCCTGCAGAGGAATTGGTGGTGAAACTTCTTGGGTGTGTGGCTGAGAGGCCAAAGTCGGTGGTGGTGTTCTGAGCTGGAGGCCAGGCCTCCGTTTTTGGGAAGGTTTCTAAGGATAGATGGCTGTACATTCTGTCGTCCCAGGATTGAAGCTATTTGGGGCTGGGCTCTCCCTGGATTTAGCAGTGGCAAAGGATGTCAGGTTTCCTGCAGCAGCCTGTGTGCTTGTGGCAGAGGTTGTATGAGCTGCTAAGATGGGAAGGTGCCTCCCGTCACCGGGTTAGCATGGGACTGTGGGAAGCAGGCAGGGAACTCTCTTGCTGCTCTTATTTCAGGGGATACAACTCTAGGCAGAGCAGCTGACCTGCAGGGAGATGTCCTGAGCTGAACCAAAGCACCAGGTTCAGAGCCCTGACAGCATCTCCTCTCTGAGTGAAGAGGGAAAACCTGCTGCATCTGTGGGTACCTGCTGCAGGTGTGGCTTTGCTGTGAAAGTGGGATGGAGTTGGCACCTCTTGGACTGGCTGGGTGGTGATGGACTCACTCCAGGGGAGCCGGAGCCTCGCAGTGCCTGTCATGCCCAGACTACAGGGACCTGCCTATCCTCAAGGAAGAGGCAGAGCCAGGTAGAGGAGCATCAGCTCAGGGCCCTCTGGCTGCTGACAGGTTTCATTTCTGAGGTGGTGTCTTGTGATCTGGGAATGACACTTCAAATACCTCATAACCCTTTGGGGAAGCCGGGACCAGCTTCTGTGAGAGCTTCTCTGTTAAACACAAGCAGAGCCCGGAAGAGATGGGCACAGGGTACTGAGAACAGCAGAGGGTGTGGCAGCCCTTGGTGTCTGGGGGCATTTGGTGCTGTGCTGCTTCTTTGTTCTGGTGCAGATGTTTGGACAGGATGTTTCTGCAGTGCTGGAGGAATACCCAGGGGTGATAGCAGAAGTCAGTGGGAAATTCCTGTGAAGTTCTTGTTTTTTGAGTGAGATGGCATCGAGTAGTATCAGGGGTATTGGGGAGGTTTTCTGCTGGGGGCTGGGACGATTTCAGTCCCTGCAAGCCAAGGCTGATGTCAGTGCTCCCTGGGTTTGAGCTCCAGCCTGCTTTGATGCCCACATGGGAGTTCAGGTGTTTTTTTCATAGAATCATGGAATGGTTTGGGTTGGAAGGGACCTTAAAGACCATGTCATTCCAATGCAGACACACCTTCCACTAGACCAGGCTACTCCAGCCTTATCCAGCCTGGTCTCGGACACTTACAAAGATGAGGCAGCCACTGCTTCTCTGGTCAGTCTGTGCCAGAGCCTCACCACCCTCACAGGGAAGAATTTCTTCCCAATATCCCATCTAAGCCTGCCCTCTGGCAGTGGGAAGCCATTTCTCCTTGTCCTGTCCCTCGGGCCCCTGTCCAACGTCCCACTCCAGCTCTCTTGGAGCCCCTTTAGGCCCTGGAAGGGGCCCCAGAGGTCTCCCCAGATGAACACCCCCAGCTCTCCCAGACTGTCTCCAGAGCAGAGGGGCTCCAGCCATGAGAGCATTTCCATGGCCTTCTCTGGACCTGCTCCAGCAGCTCCACATCCTTCTGATGTTGGAATCCCCAGAGCTGGATGCAGCTCTGCAGGTGGTGAATCACCTGAGGTGAGGAAAAAAAGGAGAATGACGAGCTGTTGAACCTCGACAATGTCACATCCCTGCAACGACTGGATGCAGTAGCAGCACCTCTTTTGGCAAGAAGAGTGCTCTTTCCCTGGCTTTGCTGGCCATGGGACAGGCTCCGTGGGAGAGCAATGTCTTGGAATGCTGATGTGTAACAGCGGTGAATAAAATTGCTCTCAGCTAATATGGTCTCCGTTATTTCTTTTGCAGGAACGCCAAGGCCGCGTCAAGTAAAAGGCAATTCCTCCCCCACAGACTGCAGCAGAGATTGCATCCCAGCTGTCTTTCAGAGAGAGAAAGGAGCAAGAGTATCCCAGAGAGAATTAGGACTTTCTTTTCTTAATTCCTTTGACTTCAAAAAGACTTTTACAAACTTCCAGTTAAAAAAAAAAAAAAAAAAGTATTGGAGTATCGCAAGACATAGGACTGAAAAAAACAAAAACAACGACAAAAAAATCCCTTCTAGGTAGAGTAGAGGTAAAACCTGTCCCCTTTCTTTTGGCTTTGGTTGTGATTTCAGAGCATACGCTTTGGTTTTTGTCTTTTTACTATGGTTTTTGGATTTTCAAGTCCGTAAGTGGCATATGCCTTTTTTTTTCTCTAATTTTTAAATCCCACCGTTTCCCCTCCTTCCACCCTGTTGCGCCTCCTTCCCTGGTTTTGACATTTGCACTTGGAACACTGAATTGTAACATCCACCACGCAAGGTGGAGTAACTTTATTTTTCTTTCTTTTGCTGGACTGGAGGAGGAGGAATTCTGTGAGGGAGTTGGGGTTTTGGCCTAAGAAGAATTGAACTGAAAATTGTCCATGAGGGTATGTCTTAAAGGTGGTTCATTTTTCTCTGACCCTTTGTTACTCAAAAGTCAAGTACTAGGAGTCCTAAGAACTGTTCTGTTCTTGTGCATTATATAGATTTAAAGATTAAGTCTGGATGAATTTGATTTTTTGAAAGTTGAGAACAGTGATAAAAACTTTTTTGTTTACAGGAAAATGAATTTTGGACCATAAAAAGCCCAAAACAAAGAAACCAAGGAAGAAATATTGTAAAATGTGTAGTGACTATGTTTCAGTTTCTTGTTAAGCCAGTGAGGAATGGGCGTTGCCTTTCTTTTCACCATTAATCACTTCTCAATAATAAATGTGAGATCCTGTTGAGCATCACTGTTGTCTCCTGCTCCCTTCCCCCTGCTGTCAGCTCCTTGGATTCCAACACTGGAAAAATACCTGAAGAGAAGGAGTGGAGAGGTGATTTCCCTTGGGTCTGAAGCAGGGTGATAGCACATGGGCATTCCCAGCTCAATCTTGGGGCTGTTCCCAGCCCTTGGAGATAATTGTGGCCCCCTGGTGTGGCCTGGTTAGGTCCGAGGGGCAGTGCCCGCCTGGCCTTGCTCCCAGGATTCCTTCCCGTGTCGTGGGTAAGTGGAGGATGATCCAGCTCCTTCCAGG
>VYZQ01046030.1:7962-48821 GCA_013400655.1 Mystacornis crossleyi | reverse complement strand
GGAGCAAAGTCCCTCCCACTGTACTAGGAGACCAGGCTTGTGACCCCCTGTGGAACCTGAATGTACATAAGTCTATGGGATCTGATGAGATGGATCCAGAGTCCTCAGGGATTTGGGTGATGTAGCAGCCAAGCCACTCTCTGTGATATTTGGAAAGTCATGGCAGTCAGGTGAAGTCCAAGGTGACTCGAAAAAGGGAAACGTTGCACCCATCTTAAAAGAGGGTAGAAAGGAGGACCCTGGGAACTCCCAACCTGCCAGCCTCACCTCTGTGCCTGGGAAGATCATGGAACAGAACCTCCTACTTGGGCACATGTGGGACAGGGAGGTGATTTGACATAACCAGCTTGGCTTTGCCAAGGGCAAGTCCTGCCTGACCACACAATCTAGTGGCCTTCTGTGCTGGGGTGACTCCATCAGTGGACAAGGGAAGGGCTACAGATGTCATTTATTTGGACTTCCATAAAGCCTTTGACGTGGTTCCCCAAAACATCCTTTTCTCTAACATGGAGAGATATGCACTTAATGAGTGGACTCTTGGGGAGATGAGGAATTGGCTGGCTGCTCACACCACAGGTGGTGGTCAACAGCTCAATGTCCAAATGGACATCAGTGACAAGTGGTGCCCTCAGGGTTCTGTGCTGGGGCCAGTGTTATTTGATGTCTTCACCAAGGACACAGGCAGTGAGACTGAGGGCACCCTCAGCAGTTCACAGGTGACACCAAGCTGAGTGCTGTGCTTGGTGAGCCTGAGGGATGGGGTCCATCAGAGGGACCTGGACAAGCTTGAGAAGTGGCCCATGGGAACTGTGCAATGTTGAATAAGTGCAAGTGTAAAGTGCTACACCTGGGTGAGGGCAAGCCCCAGCATCAATCTGACCTGGAAGGCGAAGGGATTGAGACCAGCTCTTTCCAGAAGAACTTGGAGGTGATGGTGGATGAAAAGCTGAAGGTGAGACAGCAACGTGCACTTGCAGCCCAGTTGGGCAACTGTATCTTGAGCTGCATCAAAAGCAGTGTGGCCAGCAGGTGAAAGAATGCGATTCTGCCCCTCTACTCTGCACTTGTGAGACCTCACCTGGAGTGCTGTGTCCAGTCCGGGGGTCCCCAGCCTTGGAAAGACATGGACTTGTTGGAGTGAGTCCAGAGGAGGCCACAAAAATGATCAGAGGGTCGGAGCACCTCTCCTACAAAGACAGGTTGAGAGAGCTGGGGTTGTTCAGCCTGGAGAAGAGAAAGCTTCAGGGAGACCTTAGAGCTCTTTTCAGTATCTAAAGGGGTTTATAAGAAAAATGAGGACAGATGTCCATCAGGGCCTGCAGTGATAGGACAAGAGGTAATGATTTTAAAAAATGAGGATATATTTAGACTAAATAAAAGAAAGAATTTTTTTATGGTAAGTGTGGAGAAACACTGGCACAGGTTGCCCAGAGATGTGGTAGATGCCCCATGCCTGGAACCATTAAAGGTTAGGTTGTACCGTCTTTCTGAGCAACCTGCGCTAGTTGAAATTATCCCTGCTTATTGCAGTGGGGATGGGCTTTTAAGGGCTCTTTCCAACACGGACTGTTCCATGAGTCAGTGATTCTGATGCAAACTGGAACTAAGTGCTGCTATTCATTCAAGTTACACTTGCATTGAGAGGTTAGTTCTGCAAATGCCCAGTGCTCTTCTGATGTATTTAGTCAGAAAAAATTATGAGAGTTTGCTCTCTATGCAATGATGTGGATTGCTTTTTAGCCGTTCTGTTTGAGAGTGAGAAAAAATGAATCAGTGTCCAAGGGGTGTCTCTGGTGGTAGATCAGGCTGATCCACTGCCAGAAAGAGACAGTACCATGTGGGCTGAGAGTCACCTCCAGCAGCAAAAGCCCCTCTTCATTTCTTCACTTCCCTTGTTACCTAGGGCAAGGGTATCCAGCAGACTCTTGCCCCTCTTAGCATCATGCAAGCTGGAATGTTGTTGTGTCCAAAAAGAAATATTGTTAGCATACCTCTTCAAGGTCATGTACCTTGTTGTACCTGGTTAATTTAATTTTCATTTGGGTGTGTAAAAAAATTGAGGAACATGAGCTATACAACTTTGGAATATTGTTTAAAAACACGTATTTCCTGGGTAGCTGGGAGTATGCTAAATGTGTGTATCTTTTAGAAGAAGCCTCAATTTTATTATTTCTGTGATTTCCCACTTTCACCATTATCTGGAAGGAACAGGGTTATTTCATTCAGAGATTATTTTATCTGGTTCTATCCATTTTTCTGAACTGAATTCTTCCCCCCTCCCCAGAAAGCTTTCTTTTAATAACAGTTGTTATTTCTTTCCAACTGCTGGGAAGAGGAGCCAAATAAACCCTTCCTTGGGTTTCTTCCAGAAATAAAAAAAAAAAATTTCAGCTGTCATTCAGGCCTGCCTTTTCATTAATTCTGTTTCAGTGTATTTTATATGACCGTGTGCCTGCCTTTGCAACAGCAAGGAACCTCAGTGGGATGGAGCAGCTTAATCGATCAGCAATCCTGGTCACCCAGAAAGAGTGTTAATTGGCCTCGGTACTTGAAGCATGTGACATTGCCTGACCTAATCATCAGACCTGGAGAAGTCAATAAATTAGAGGAGAAATGCAGATGGATAAAATAAAGACCCAGCTCTATACAACACGCTGTGAACATCGTTCCTGAAACCAATAGTGCTATATGGAAAAGCCAAGTCAAGCATTTTCTGGATAAGGCCCAGGGGAGCTGAGACCGAGAATAATTTCATGTTTTCAGAGTTTCACCTTTTAGTCTTCCATCATGTACACTTGATATGTCTCAGCAATTTGTCTGAAAGCTCCTAACTGAACCTGTGAAAATTATTCATTCTCCCACTCTAATAACCAACAGTGTAGCTTGCCTTGTTCCTGTGCTCCCTGGGGAGGCACTGAGCCTGGCCAAGCCAATGTGACCAGGTCAGGGGTTTGGCAGGGACGTGCCCAGGCTCACCTCCCTCTGAGAGAGGAGCAGTGTTCCCACAAAATTTGATGTCTGGGTTAAATACTGCAGGTGAGCTCTCAGCTCCCTCTGCCACTGTGGGAGCAGGTTTGCTTTGTCACAGGGTCCAGCGTTCAGCCACTGATGAGCGAATACTTCAGGCTGCTAATTTAGACCTGTAAGTTGGACCCATGAAGAGGCTGGTGTGAACACCTCCCACAGGGCAGCCAGTGAAGGAGACAGGGCAGTCCACTGTCAGGGCAGTGTCCTGTCGGCCTTACTAAAAGTGCTCCCTTCTCTGTGCTGCAGGAGAAGGACTTCGGTCCCTGGAGCTGGCAGGGGTGATTTTCCAAGTGCTGGCTGCAAAGAAAGTAGCATGTACAAGTCCAGGCTGTCCCAGCGAGCATGGAAAGGACTGCCCTAATGACTGAAACCTGTGGGATGTAGGCCGGGGCAGAAACTGGTGGGACAGAAGAGTCCAGTGTCCCAAACCTGCCCTCTTATGTAGAATTGCTCTGTAGGGGTAGAACCCTTAACACGCCTTCTGTGGGACTAGGCGGTGTCAGGATTGGATGTGGAATAATAAAGCTCTTTGTCCTGCCTGCTCTAAAGGCAGTGAGTACTGTAGTGAGACCCAAGCCTTCTCTTAATGTTCAGAAAAAGAAGGAAATAAATATAAATGCCCAGTGAATGCATCTGTCAGGCAATGAATTAAAGGGAGGGTGGTGTAAGGTGTATCCCTGTCTTGGTTTTGTCTGGGATAGAGTTAATTTTCTTCACAGTTTCTAGTATGGGGCCATGTTTTCGATTTGTGCTGAAAGCAGCTTTGATAATGTAGAGATGTTTTTGTCATTGCTGAGCAGGGCCAAGCACAGAGCCAAGGCGTTTTCTGCTTCTCATACCACCCTGCAGCAAGGGGGGCTGGAGGTACACAAAATATTGGAAGGAAACACAGCTGGGACAGCCGACCCCAGCTGGGGCAAGGAGCATCCCACACCATATGGCATCACGCTCAGTATATAAAGTGAGGGGAAGAAAGAGGGAGTGGGGAACATTTGGAGTGATGGTGTTTGTCTTCCCAAGTCGTTGCTATGTGTGTGGAACCCTGCTTTCCTGGGAACGGCTGAACACCTGCCTGCCCATGGGAAGTGATAAATTCATTCCTTGATTTGCTTTGCACATGGTGTGCCTTTTGCTTTACCTGTGAAAATGTCTTTATCTCAACCCATGACTTTTCCAGCTTTTACCCTTCTATCAGATTTTCAGTTTCCTACCATTTAGAACCGCCTTGTGTTGGTGGAGTCACTGGAGGGCACTGGTGGGAGAGGCACTGCTGCCGAGCAGGTGCAGGGCTGCCAGCAGATGGAGAATGACTCCAAGGAGAGCCAATATGGTAGTGAAGTGCTGGAGTCTCGTACACCAAAAATTACAGATGTCCAACCATGAGAAAGTGAACATGTGCCTGGTAGTGAAAGGCTGTGATGCTATTTTACCCAGCACAAATGTCTGGAAGGACATGTATCCATCTGTTGGCTGTCCATTTAGCTGTGTTCTTATTTATTCTCTTTTCTTTTTTTCCTCCCTGTTGTTTATTTATGTCTAGATCTGTGAGAGAGATATATGTCTCTAAAACAGCTCCAGAGATAGCTGCACAGATAAACATCTGTTCCAAGGTATGGTCCACAGAGGGGAAACACTGTGTTAGCAGAGAAACCAACATAAATTTGCAGTCAAAAATCACAAGCACAGTCCTGTTAGTTGCAACTGGTCAACAGAATGCATTTTCAAAAATAAACAAAGTTTAGGTCAACAGAATGCATTTTCAAAAATAAGAAAAGCTTAGGGAAAAAAAATATCAGAAAGAAAGTTAGCAAGGCGCTACAACCTCATTTGGTTGCCCTTCAGGTGCCAGAACATGTTTTGAGGCAGCAGAGCTTCTGATGTTAAGTCAAATATGAAAGGAAAGTAGACTGGATTGCAGTAGCCTGGCAGACAGGAAGGAATTTAAGGAATAGGAGCAGCAAAATCTCCAGACCAACCAGGTGAAAAGTGCAAACCTGTCTTGTCCCGCCCTGTCCATAGCTCACTTTTTTCCAGAGCCATCAAAAATTATCCGTACCACATCCTTTAGCAGCTGGCCTTTCAGTGGGGAAGACATGGTTTTTAAATAAAAATAATAAAGCTTTCCATTTATATTTTAATAAGGAAACATTTATTTTTATCAGATTACCAGGCCTGTCATGGTTCACCTCCAAGCCCTTTGCTTGGCTAATGAATTTATGCCCCTCTCTCTAGGGGAAGAAGATCTTATCATTCAAAAAATGATGCCATTATCAGCATATCTCATGCTGAGATGAAGCAGGGAAAGAAATCCCTGTTCATCTTCCTTGGTGCTGGTCTTTCCTTCTTCCTGTGTTTGGTTGTGTAAGAGGGCAGACCATTGTCTGGTTCCAACACTGTTCTGCTCAAGGGCTGCTGTCTGGTCTCAGAGCCTTTGAGGTCGGGAGAGACCTCAGTGTGGAGTGGAAAACCCCACACCTTTGTCCCTTCTCAGACCAGGAGCTGCTTACCCTGTTACAGCGCAAAAGCTCCTTCATTGACTCAGCTTGGGCACAAAGTGAGTGAAATAGGCTCCCCTACCCTTCACCGAAATGTTGAATAAATGGTGAAATTTTGGCCAAAACATGGTGAAAAGAAGGCTGGACTGTGGGCCAGGAGGTGATTCTGCATCTCTGGCATGATCAGGGTGCCAACCCATATGGCCACAAAATCCCTCAGATGGCTTTGAACTTTGCTAAAGACAGTTTGCCTTCCACCCCCATCTATTCCCGAGACACTTCACACCATGCCAGGGCAGCTTCTCAGCTCTGGTTCAGGATCCCAGAGCTGCCGCCTACCACCTTCAGCCTCATCATGGGTAAGTGGAGAATTTAAGTGTGAAAATGGCTGAAGAGCCAACCTCTGTCACAGCACATGGGGCAGCCCTAAGAGCTAGAACACCATCTGGTATTGGTTTTAGAGTCTCTAGCTAAAAAAAGAAAAACAAATGCCTTTTTTTTCCCTATGTAACTTCAAAGTGCCAGTTATTCATAATCCTCACACAAATCTGGCCTATGCAGGGGCAATCCTCACTCTCAGCTGTGTGCTGCTGTCCTCCTGGCAGTGGAAGATTTGTGGGATCTGAGTCTAGCAGCTGCCTCTTGGCAGTGCAGCATTCCCATGGGAGATGCAGTGTCCCTGATCAGAGCCCTGAACACACTGGAAAATGCCAACTTTTAGGGGAGACCTAAAGCCTGTGGCCACGGGGGAGTCCTTCCACATCTCATGGTGCTTCCCTTCTGCAAGGGAGGCTATTTCAGTACTGTCCTGTCTGCCTAATGCCCAGCCTGTATTTTCCACTGGGAATAGTATTTTTCTGCTCTTAGCCCACAGACAATTCTGGGCTAAGTAACTTACCACCGTTTCTCTCTCTCTGCTGATTTGGAAGGAAGCTGAAAGGATTATTTGAGACTACCACTTAATTTTTAGCTATTTGGATTAGAGTAAGGTAATCCCACCTTCTATACCTACATTACTTACTGGAGGGTAGGGGAGCAGATGGGATGGGGAGAGGAAAGTGTGTGTGTGTGTAAGTGAATACTTATTAGAGGGTTTAGAAAAACACCTGTTAGTGAGCACTGCTGTGCTCTCACCTCTTGTCTCCTGGAAGGTCTAACCTGCCAGTGCATTCCCTGACCCTGGATATGGGCAGAATTTCATCAAGTTTGTCCTGATGCTTCCTTTCCTTCTTGCCCAACCCTCTATATCTCACTGTGCATTAAAGGGAAGCTCAGACAAGTAATTAAATTACTTTTCCCTGACTTAAAACACTTAATAATATCAAATGAGCTTCCAGAGAAGCCAAAAGTAAAAGCTATAATGGCATTTTCAGCCAGCATTAAATTGTTAATTAATTGACAGACATTCTAAATAGTGTAACTCATGCAGCATCAGCCATCTATTCTGAAGAAAATTTTAAAATGTGATGGTCTCAGAGACTCACACTGGTCAGATGCAGCTAGACTTGTACATATAGCTACAGGAGTCTGCTTTGGGGGGTGGGCAGCACTGGTTGTGTATGGCAGGGCTGTTTATGTCTGCCATTTACGTAAGTCCTGCTTTTATAGGACTGAAATTCACCAAGGAAAATTGAAAAAGCTTTTTCAAGCCAGCATTCTGCTAAAAAAAGAACTTTTGTGCACGTTTATGTGGTTCTGTGAACATTAGCTGTTGTGTTGGCAACTTACAGAAAAGCGAGTTAGATGCAGAAAAAGAAGTCCTGTGAAGCTGTCCCAGGGTAAATACCTGCAACACTGACAAAAAACTTTTTTTGTTCTTTTTTTTTACTGAGAAGAACAAGATTATTAGAGACTGGAACTTGCTCAGCAATGAGATGACAGCTCTGGCAGACCACTACAAAAATGCCCATCCATTCCATTCCATTCCTTGGTGGATGTGACAGTGCTGGAAACTCTGCTGTAACCTCTCTGCTGCAGAGCAAGCACCCACATCCTTCCTGCAAGATTTCTATTCTTGTGCCTCGCACAGAGGGAGGCCAGCCTACAAAGCACATCCATCTCCAGTTGGCCTCTTGGCCATGGAGGTTAAAGGAGGCAAAAGTCAAGCAGGGCAGAAATTTGGCATAACTGAAAATCCAAGCAAGAGCCTGGTTCAGCAGAGCCATAACAAAATCTTCTAGAACAAAATACCTGGATGTGTATGAGCCAGTGGTGCATTAAGAAATGTTTTATTTCCCAAGTCATCTCATTAGCTCATCCTGTTGTTATAGTGTCTTTATTGTCTGAGCTGCAGAGAAAAAATGAAGAAGATAATTTAACACAACAAACATAATCAAAGTGTTTCTTCAGAAAGCTCAGCATTTAGTGTTATAACTGTAAGGAAAGCCAAATTCTACCTAAATGCTTAGGAACACAGTTTGTCTTGGTTGCCTGTCTTGAGGGTCTTTGCAATGGAAATATATGGCACGGGCAGAAGGGTAAATAATTTCAGATTAACCCTAACAGATCCCAGCTTCTATATTGCCATATTTAAATAAAGTATAATAAAAGTGCAGTGTCTTCTTAGAATGAAGAGTAGAACAGGTAAGAAAGTCAATGCTGAAGACCTTCTGTTCTGCAAGGAACACCACACTGAGTCAGGTCACTTACCCAGCTCTTTCAACCATGCACAGATAGACACACCAGATGTTAAATCAATCTCCCTTTTCAAAACACAATGTGCATTCCTGCTTAGGGAAAGCAATTGTTTAAAGAATCAAAAGGTTATTCTGGAAAAAGTGGAAGTTTGCTTTTCCCCTTCAGCCATTTACCAGAGCTCTGGCTTCCTTTCAGCCTCAGCAATGGTTTTATCAGGATCACAAAGCTGTGGGTCCACTTTGGCCTCTGCCCAACAGCTCAGATGTAGCATCAGGAGCACCGCAAGAACTTCTCTTGCTGATGTTCTCTCTTGTAATATCCGCCTTCAGGAACAAACATTTCTAACTTGGACAACTCAATGAAACCTGCTGGAAAACAGAGCAGACTTTCTGTGTGAAGGAAATGGATGCCACATTTAGAAACAAGTGCTACTGGAACACTGCTGTACACTAGGTTTTATTTAATGTGAACTCATACTTTTGGCCAGTTTTCCCTTTTTTGCCCTCTTGTGCTGGAAAGCAGCAATGCCTCTGATCTCACAGGAGGCTGTCACTGGCTGTGAGGTACACAAAGCCACTTAGTGCTACCCAGCACAAGGGCTGCTCTCCGGCTGTGCCCTGCTGTGGTCATTGCAGCACCTCATGCCCGGGCTTGGCACACACTCAGGCAACGCTGCTGAAGTCACAGCCCTGCCTTAAATCCAGCTCGGATGGCAAAACGAGGGTTTCCAGAAACTGCTGCCTCTTTTGGAGTGCTGGGTTATCTGGGAAGCTGCTGTTCTGTGAAATTCCCTCCCATACCTTTAATTTTGGTAGAAGCTACAGAATCCAACTAGTAGACACATGATGTGGGATTCAGATCCCTGAATTTAGGCATCCAACATCATTTGAGGCACTTCAGGAGATTTAAGTCACCAGCATAGGGCTGGCAAACAACCACAAGACCTCAGACTCAGCCGTTTGGCAGGCGTGCTGCAAGCTGGGCAGGGGACCCACAGCATCTGCAGAGACATCAACCCCTCACCAGCAAGTACTGAATCCTGCCCAGAGGGTGGGATTCAGCTCATGGATTAAGAACTTAACTACAAATTCTTCCATGTGTGCTGCGTGCCTGAGTGTGCTCTACAGTAAATGACAACCTTGGTGGTGCAACCGCGAGAGGCAATTGTCTGCACAAGGCATCTCCTTTTGGGGAGCTGGTTGGCAATCAGTCAGCATCAAGGGAAATTTCAACGAGGTCTTCAAAAGATATTTTCACAAAGAGGTCCCAGAGGAGTCTGAATCTCTGGAGATACCAGAATGTGCCTCGTAATGACCCTGAGCTATATGCTCCAAGGGCTGTGTTGAGTGGGGGCTGCATTAGCTGAGCTCCACAGCTCCGTTTTTAGCCCGTCCAGTAGCTCTCCACTGAGTCCAAAATGATACCAAAGCTATTTCTGTGTCCTATTCTGTAAGCTGCATCCACACCCGTGTCTAGATCCTGCATAACTGATGGTGTAAAGAGAAGGGAGAAGCAACACGGCCTTTGCAGGGGGAAAGCTGTGTCACAAAACCCTGCTAAGAGACTTTGAAGGAATCAGTGGGTTCGATGATGTGCCTGATTTTATTGTATTTGCCTCCCCTAAAAGCATTTGGCAAAAGCTGTCTCATGAAAGGTTCTTACAGAAACTGAGTTGCCATTGCATTAGGGGGAAGTTTTCTGTGGGTTAATGAGTGATTAAAATTTAAGAAACACATTGTGAAGAAAGGGACAATTTTTGTAGTGATGGTGATTCCCCAATTTAAAGAATAGGAAAAAGGAGGTGACAGTGAGGTTGCAGAGTGTGAACGACATGTTATTACCTACCATCATAAAACCAAAAGCAGCTGTGAAGTGTCAAGGAGAGACCTTGGGATAATGTAGGACTGCGAAGATGGCAGATGAAATCAAAGTAATAAAGTGATTAAGTAATGCATATCAGGAAATACATCTCCTTAACAATAAAGCTCTAAAGATGACCTGAAGAAAGGGATTTGGTGTTGCTGCGAATGAGTGTCTGTGAGCACCACCTCAATGCTCAGCAGTGGAGAAGGCCAACAAAATAATATACATTCCAAAGAACAGGAAAATATATAACATATCTAAAAACATCACAGTGTGACACTGAACCACAGCCTGGGCCCTGTGTACCTCTGAGTAGAACCAGAATGGGACAAGTTAAGGTGAAGTGTAGCAAAGGTGATCAAAGGCACAGTAAGAGGGGAAATGAGTCATCCGTGTGGAACAGGAGAATCTAAGGAGGAGTAGGATAAGGATGTCTATAAATTCAAGGTCTATAAAATCAGAAATCACTTCCCTTTTTCTCAGAAGTGATCCAAAGCAGTTTTGAGGGAATAGGTTTCAATATAAAAAGGAAATGCTTTTGTACTTAGCACATAGTTAAGTTTTGATGCTCCCTGTTTCAGGGCATGGGGTGAATAGGATGAATCACCTCATGGTGAAGTGGAACCAGGTAATTCACACTCTAAAAATGCTCTATTTTTCTTCACTGGCTACAAAGGAAGCTTATGATGAGTTGCTCATTTGTAGAAGTCCATAAAAAGCTGCTCAGAGGCTGGTTAGGATGAATCCCACCTGTACCATATTCTGGAAATGATAGGAGCAACACATTCCTGTATCTTTGAGAAGTGTGACCAAAGCTCCTGCAGAAAAAATCCGGTGCAGGGCAGTACATCAGCCATATAGCCCAAACCTTACTCAAGGCTGAATCTCCTAGACTGGTCATCCACATTCAGTCTTTTGTCTGTATTGCTGATTTACCTGCATGTGGGGGGCTATCTGGTGCACTCTCAAGGGGAGAAATGAATTTTTGACCTAAGAAGAATTTCCCCAAGTTGTTTCAAGCACACAGTGCCAAGATTAGGCCAAGACTAAACCCAGCCTACCCATTACCCCTCGCTGTGGGTGTGCAGTTCTTTGCTCAGCATCCAAAACAGGAGTACCAATCCTGTCAGCACTCGTTTTTACAGCCCTGTGCACCTGTGTAGTGTGAGGCCAGAGCAGCACTGCCTGCATGAATGAATAATGCACATCCGATGGCTTTGGGTTCACCCAGAAGATTCACAATGCTCCAGCAGTTATACAGTTAAATGCATTTGTCTTTTTCTCCTCCATCTGATGTTGCCAGAGTTTTCAGAAAGCTGTCTTGGAGATGAAAGACCTCCTAAATTGCACCAACAGGAAAATAGCTGTAATGGTGCATATATTTTGCTTCCAAGATGAAAGTCACCTTCTTACACTGAGAAAGGCACAGGTATTAAAACATGCAACTACATAAACAAGGTTAAAGAATGTAAAATGTGATTCTTCTGATGGGAAGGAAGTGTGCTGGACCAGGATGGTTTTACATTTCTGTTTATATTTTTCTAGTGATTTCCAGCTAAGCCGCAAACACATTTTAAGTCTTCTTCAAAACACAAGTGAAATTTTAACACAGGACCATGGAAACTGCCACACCAGGGCTGTCTAAACCCAAAGACTGCTCTGACAGCTAACAGTAGGTATTTCATGGGACAATCCAAACCTTCATATAATGGACAGTGCTTATGGGAAAAAGAATCTCTTTTGTATGCTGTGCCTGTGTGGTAACCTTATACTTTATTCCTCATAACCTTATTTAATATAACAGTGAGATGCTTCCGTTACCTGTTCAAATACTTCTATGAACTTCCACTATTTTAAAACTATAAATTCTTGGCCATTTTGTGATGGTCTGATCCACCGGCCTTTCCTTCCCCAAAACATTTTCCTGCCTTTAATTTTCCTGAAAGCAGGTACCATTTAATCCATTTGTTAACCTGTACACTCTGTGACACGGGCTCCAGGTAATTTTTTTCCACTTCCTGGCAGTACAAGGAGGGTCCCTGGAACTTAGTAACTCTTTTGCCTGCTTCACTTTTGGCCTGAACACAGGAATTGGTCTCAAAGCCCTGTAAGGTGCAATATTACAGGCCGCACAGCTGAGCCTGAGCTGGCTGAAATCTCAGAGCAGAATAAATGTGCATATCCAAGCCATCAACAGGGCATTTGTGCCCCTCCCTGGGAGCCTCCTGTTCCCACCTTGGGTAGTCAGACCCCACATCTCCAGCAAGAGACAGCGGCACGGCTCCCACCCCCCAAATAAAAGCAAAGCACCAGCTGTTAATGCTGTATTCACAATACCATACTCCACAGACAATGTGACTTTATTCACAAATATGATTTTTACAGAGGTAGAACAAAATACTTTGTATAATCTTTTTTTTAAACTATATACATATAAAGAATATAATAGAATGACAAGAAAGAAAAGGTTGTAAACAAAACAATATTATGCCATCAAATACAGTACAAACAGCATGCATGAACAGCTTCAAATGAAATCTTGCTGGTGTAACTTTATTTTTTTCTCATGTGGTAAATGAAGAGTAGTAAAGAGTCATGCTCTAATTGGATTGAGTATGCCACAGCACTGCAATTTTGTTTTAATTATTTTTTTTCTTTTACAATGAACCAACAGGATCATTTTCTTTTCATTGTGGTGGGGAATGCTTTTGTAATGCCCAATGTAATATTAACAGAAAAATATAATAATCAAATCTACAAAGTGTACTCTCATTTAAAAAGCAAAACCATAGAAACTGTACAGATTTAAAAAGCGAATTATCTCAAATGCTTCTTAAGAGAATTTTCTAAAGAAAGAATAAAATATGCAGAATAAAAATGAGGAGAGCTATTGTTCTGTAACAAAGCTAATCAAATACTTGTTTTCTGTTCCAATAAACAATTTTTAAAATTAATGACTATTCTGGAAATTATGAAGTGGGCCAGGTTTTATTAATGTTCCACTTGACTAATAAAGCATGAACTCCTTACAGGTACTATAGCTGTCATTCCCCTGGGGATGGATGAAGATTGGTTCTGCATGCATGCTGGAGACAGGGACAAGGTTTAGTCATGGGTGTAGATTCTAAAAATATTTTGAAATGTGTTAAACATTTAGTCGCTTCTATAAAAATAGTCTGGCTTGTTTTGCTACTGGATTGAGATTCAGATTTGTGATATTCTGCTGAAATTCATTCCTGGCCAAGGATTTCCACTGGGCTGGGAGTTACCTGGGCTGCAGAAGGTCCCACGACAATGGCCAACAGCAATGGTTGTAGCTCATACCTGAAACACCTGAAGCCAACCCCACACTTTTGTTCAGCCCTATGCCTCAGGCTGAGCCTCAAGGATCTGGGATTTGGGGAATTCCTGCCCCTCCATCCCTCTAAGTCCCAGCCCATGTCATGGGAAAGGCAAAGGCTGGAGAGAGGAACTGTGCTTTTACTCCTGTGAACTATCAACTCTGGTGACAACCACCTTTCTGTCCCTCCTATCTGGACACACTGACTGCATCAGCAGGGCGTCTGGTCAGGTCCCTGCCCTGCCCAGGGACAGCAGCTGTGTGTGCCGCCTGTGGGAAAACAGGGCTTTCTCTCTCTGACCAGTGAGGAAGGAAACTGTGAGCAGTGGGGTTAAATTGCCCTCCTGCAGATCACCCCCTAAAATGTCATTTGAAGATTCAATCACACAAACAGAAACGGCACACTCCATTTTTCTTCATCAAGAACGTGAGGACGGTCAATATTAAACACACGCCGTTTGTGGCCACGCGTCAGGCACCAGCCTCAGCTTCAATCGCAATGAGTTTACTAAAGATCAGCAGAGAATTGAACAGAGAAGGATGGTGGGTCTCATTTGACTTTGAGCTCTCAGGTGATCCTGGTCTTCAGGCAGAAGCTCAACTCAACCTGACAGTGAACACGGGGCGCATCCCACGTCCCATGCAAGTGACCAGGGGTTGGCCTGAATAACATCCTTCACCAGATCACGAGGATTAAGATAACTGCGATGAAAAGAAATACCTGCCCTGCATGGCAAATCCATCTCTGTGGCTTCATCCATGGCTTTGGCGTCTTCCTGGGAGTCAGATAGTCAGACCCCTCTAGATTGCCCTGGTGCAACTGAAACCTGTGTTTCACTAATTGACCCTGCAACAGATTATCACCCCCAGAAGCAGGGCTTTATTGAGAGGTGTGAACAGTGTGCTATGCACAGATGAAATATTCTGTTGTGGTTGTTTACAGTCGACAGAATAAGCCTTGCACCTGTTTGTGGAAGAACTGTACAAAACATGGCTGAAATAACAGGATTGTCGATGACGGTCAGTGGGAGATACTCTAACCCTCTGAGTAAGACTGCATCTTTCTGTTGTGTAAACTGGTCTACAAGGATGAATAAAACAATACATTCCTGCCCCATTAGCCTTGGGGAAGATTAATGCCCTCTAATCTATGCTAAATAAACTCTGAAGCATGAAGTCCCACACTCAGCTGCTTGTGAATTAATAGGGATCACCCTGAAACTGCTATTATGAAATGCAAATATTTGCAAAAGAACAATTAAAAAATATTCCTGAAGTGCAACGAAAGGCTCGTCAGTCATGTTTGTGGTATGCACAGGGACAGTCAGGAGGCAAACACTAATGAATCCCAGGCAGAAATCTGTGGTAAAACCCCATTAGCCCACTGGCAGTGGGTGATGCCACAGCATCTCACACTGGGAAATAATTCCACCCAGTAAGCAGTGGGCTTGGCCTAGGATGCCCCAATTTTTATTCTTTGGACAGTTTGTTTGCATACAACTACCTGTATTTTCAGAAAGCTGCAGTATGTGGCTCACAGTAAATCTACTTCAAACACTTGCTGATACGGCTCAAACTGATCTCATCTGCCCTGATCTGCAATTTTGTGTTAGCTAAAGTAATAAAAGAATCCTGTTAAACCTAAATTATCAAATGAAAAAGGCAATTTTCTCATTTATACTCCATTAGTTTTTTTAGTTATTGCTAGGAAAGCTCTAAAATGCTTAGGTCATAAAATAAACATGTGGCTTAATGTACAGTATGTGTACTTAAGAGGATGATGGCATCTGCAGTAACTGCTCTGCACTGCTGTAGTAATGGGATGCACAAATTAAGCAACAGCATATATCAAGTAAAGCATACAAAAATGTATGGCAAAAAGTAACAAGCCTTCTGCTTTTTTTTTTTTTTCTTTTTTAAGTAACTCTTTAATTTGTAAAAAGAAGAAATCACCAATATCCACACCTAAAACACAAAATTGCAACATGGTTGATTTTGATTGATGCTCGTCAGCTCTGTGCCAGCAAAACTCTGTGATACTGCTATTTTTAACATTTCACTTACTAGAAATTTATAAAAGCTCCCCTTCCCAAATTAAATTCAATGACATTTTCCAGTGCTGAAGTTAAACAATTAGCCTTATATGGTTTCAAGCATACAACACTCATAAGATTTTGGGAAAGAAGCACCCCAGATTCTTACATTACGGAGATGTAGGATAGCATATGAAAAAGCATCCAAATATTCACATTTGAAAATGAAATTAAGAGCCTAGATCACTTAGGTACCTTCAGTAATTTTACTCTAAGGCCCTTCATTCAAACATATCAGCGTACTTTCTACCAGTAATGTAAATTCCTTTAGAAGAGTGCCACAATAAAACCTGTGAATTCACAGAAGCAAGATTGCATAACCAAACCATTTACAGACATATTTTAGCATTACTTCGCAACAGTAGGCATTAGGATTTTGAGAACACGTGAATCTCTGAAATTCAACCTTTCTGTTGCTTTA
The DNA here is from genome assembly GCA_013400655.1 of Mystacornis crossleyi. Taxonomy (NCBI): domain Eukaryota; kingdom Metazoa; phylum Chordata; class Aves; order Passeriformes; family Timaliidae; genus Mystacornis; species Mystacornis crossleyi. Next base: position 32,945 of record VYZQ01046030.1, on the reverse strand, counting down.
CCCCTTCATGCTTAGTTCAAATAGGTGCCCTTCAGAACAAGGAGTGAGCAGAGCCTCTGCAGAGAGCTGCAACAAATGCCTGGATCAGACAAACTCAATGAGAGTCACAAAATGCAGATTGGAGATTTCTTCTTCAGCCAGGCTTTTACAGAAATATACTTTCCTGGCTAAAAAGGATGGCACAGCAGAGCTTTACAGAGGGAAATGCAAAAATATAAAGAGGAGAATCCCATTTTCTTCCTCAGTAATCCCATAAAATCACCAATCTCTTTCTATAACAGCTCTGGACAGTTATCTGACTGCTGACAGGACCTTTCCCATCACCTGAGGGGAGTCTGTGCTCTCCTTTTCTGTGTTGTCAGGTTCATGGTCAGAGTTGTGCTCATTACGCCCTGGCTTAATGTGACCAACATGTTTTCTCCCCAGTTGCAACAACCGTGCAAGCCTGGTTTACTTATAGTTCAGATTTTCTTCCTCTCATGGCACAAAGCTGAAAAGTAAACAACAGTTAAGAAAACATTTGCTTGCCAAAGCCTGGCATGAGAAGGTGCAAGCTCTCCTTGCCAGAGCCTGGACCTGTGTTTGCTCACACCCACAGCACTGTTTCATGCTCTAGCTTGGCACTATATGGGAACAATCACCATCCTCTTCAGGCCCTCAGTCTTATCCAGCCTTTGGGAAGTTACAAAATATAACAGGACACTTTTTTGCGACTATATTGACTGCACTAATTACCCACAATATTGTATATTTGCTAATAAGAACATGAATGTGTGCTTTCAAAGTGTGACATTCAGGGCTTCGAGGATGTGGAAGGAATTAGATAGGATTGTTCTGTCACTTAATCCGAGGCTTTGATGTACTTTTAAAAATTTGTTTAAAACCCCAAAAAACAGAATACACATTTTAACTGTTGAACTTTTACCAGCTAGAGGAGTTTTTAAGGACCCTATCACTATGTGGTTACAACAGAAGATACACAGTTAAGGTCAGGTCACGGTTTCCAAGAACATTCACAGGGACTGAGGATGAGGAAAACGAGGGATGGATTCTGCAGGAACCTTCGGGAGACTGAGCTGCTCACTGGGGAAGAGCCTTGAGTATTGCATTCACTTCCTCTGCAACCGCCGTCAAAGCAAACTCAAACTGCTCCTGTGGAGAGAACAAATGCACACCCTGAATAATAAAACAAAACACTTTCCAGAAGCAGCTGAACGTCCTCAAGACATTGTTAAAAATACGAATATGCAGGATGAACTGTACAATGCCATGGAAAGGAACTAAATGTTCTGGGATTTTTGATGTCATATAACATGTTTGACAGCGTCTCGAAGTCGGAGTCATTTTAATGGAGAAAAATGTTAGTAGCAGAGCCCAAGCTATCGGGACACAATGATTTATTGCCATTGCATGGTCAGAAGGGTTTGGGAGTAGCTGATCACCAGCCATTTCCTTCTGACACAGAGTTGGGAACTCAGTAACAAAACTGAAACATGAAGTAAGTGAGATGCTGTAAAGCAGAGACTTTGGCTTTTCTCAGGATGGTTTCTAGTTGAAAGAATCTAGAATAAATATCTCCTCCCCGATATCTATTATATAGAACAATATCTGCTTTTTGGCTTACCTGTCACTGAACTTTTTAAGCCTCTCTTTTTAATGTCCTTCCCACACCCACAAATGACTCAATTTTGTTAAGACCCCTCCTAAATAAGAAATACTTGGGAAGGCTTTTGTCTGCTATTAATTTACTGTAACCTCAACATCAAAATGATTAACAGGCTTCTGTGTTGGGTTGGCAGAGGTGAGAAGGACACAGCCATGAATGGTTACTTCTAAGTGCAACCCTAACACACTCCTGAACTGTGTAGTCCTACAGAAGGACAAAGGAGTTTTCAGTCCTTAAGGTTAACAGGTGTTATATTTTCCAAGCAAGTAGTTTTTTTCTCAGTAACTTAGCTTACTGAAATATCTGACGGGGTGATTTGGAGTTTGAGACTTTTCAGTGGAAAGTTTTCTCAAAACATAGGTGAAAAAAAGACCCCAGATAGGGACTGTGGAGGAATTTCTGGATTTTCTGGAAGTACTCTAGAAGTTGAAGCCAGCTGGGGTCAAGAAACAGCTGCTGAGGAATTGAATCTGAGAATGAAGGTTTGAGGCGTGCCCTGCAAAGCATCCAAGATGACTGCGGGGATACTGTGTCTCCCATTAGAAAATTGGTGGTCTGCACCTCCAGCCCCTCAGTTAGGGCTGCCAGGGGCTGTGTGGGATGGTTACAGAACACAGCCATCCCCAAAAGTGATCAATGGACCAAGAGCATTAATTTTCCACAGTGTTTCACTTTACTGCAGAAATCTGCAGGAAGGATGAAAGAACAAACTACAGATGTACAACCCATAGTTCAGAAAGGCAGCTGACTCTTAATTCCTGTAATCCAGTGCCATTCTTCTGTGCCTTGTCTTACCCAACTACAGTCATCTCCCATGTGGAGATGCTTCAGAGAAGCAATGATGGGCACAGTGCCAGAGCAGAAAAAGCAGAACAAAACTCAGAATAATTTCTCAGCAACACTGCCATTCAAGAATTTTGCTGTCTGCTTGGTGCTGTCAAAGTGGTATCCATGTACACTTGCTGGGCTGCAGCCAACAGCTTTTAATCAGACATCAATTCACCCTAAAGAGTAGGACTCATGCTCAGTAGGCACTGAAAATGGTGCACATGACTGCCTATGGCTCCCTGCACTGTCTAAGGTCTCTGCAATTAAAGGAAACACTGGGAATGCTGGGGGCCATCCAGGAGCATCCGTTGTATTTTAACTGGGGCAAAATAAGTGTGTGAGAGAAACTGGAGGGCAGCAGGGTCAGAGAGGGCATATATGGGACATGCTGGGGCAGAAGCAAACTGGGTGCTTGTATCAGCTCAAAAAGCCTGAGGAGGAGTGCCTGCCTCGCCCAGGGACTGAGCAACAGGAGGTGTGACCTTAATGACTGAGGCAAAACAATTTACAAAGCATAATCTGCACAGCCAGAGCTCAAAACTGACTGCAGTAAAGGGGACAGTAGAGCAGACAGGGGATGTGTGGGGACATGGCCTGTCAGGGATGGCACAGCTGCTCTTCCCTCTCCATCCTTCTGCATAACACACCCAGGGTGAAAGGCAGGGAGTACAGCTTCCACTGATGTGCATCACTACCCTCCCAGGAAAAGCCTTTCCGCACCTTCCACACTCTTCTATGAGGACAACTGCGCTTAGAGAAAATTAATGTCAGCAATTTTTAAAGGAGCTCGGTTTGTTGTTTTGTACAGCTACACTGCCATTCACATATTCTATCTGCAGATACAAGACTGTCTAGAGATGAATTTTAACTTCTAGCTTTGCCTAGAAAACAGAGATGGACAGACATTCAGTGGTGTCAGTTCACCTATAATGCAGAGGTGACAAGAGTATACTTAATTAAAAAAAAAAAAACAAAACAAAAAAAACTATGGCTGTGTTTCATTAAGTCTGCAGATAAAAATTCCCAGGAAAACAAAGAGAGTTCATGTAGCATATATAACAGAAAGGAATCTATCTAATGTTATAGATTGTGAGAGGATACAGGAGACAGGAAAAAAAGGAAATATATATATTTTTCCCCTCACAGAGAATACACTTCCTTCTTCATTACTTTTTCCTCTCACATGTGGCATATCAATTCTATTTTATGATTCCCCTGCAAAAAAACTGAACAAACCTAGAAACCCTCTATTACGCTTCTCAGGAATGAAGAATGTCGTTATGATAATTTCATTAAAATTTGTTATATAGAGTGCTTTTGAATTAAAGATCCCTTCCAGAAGACAAAATGCTGCAAACAAATCTTTCCCGTGCCTATTGGAAAGGTGGAGCGCTGCCTGCTGGAAACACAATAACATTGCTGAAGGAAGTTGGTGTTTATTTTGCCTAGGGATATTCTGTAATTGGCATTTCTAACCTGACTTTTAATCCATCGTTTTAAATTACTCCAAGAGTCTAATATTCCTCATTTGTATTCAGCTGGGAAAGCACAGGGGTTTGTTTAAATCCATCAGAAAAATTCTCTGGGGATCGTGCATTGCTAGCTTGTAACCAGATATTTATAATTTGCAAGACATTAGCTTGAATAAGTGATTTGGGTGGTTTTGAGAAAATGACAATGACGGAAGAAGGAGCAAGAGGAGAGATAAGCAATATCCTGAGAAAATTTTTCATCCTGGATGAAAACACAGGATACATTTGTTTTCTGGAGCTCTTTCAGACAAATATTTGGAGGAAAAATAATGTCTTGAGGGAGATTTTCATGGAACTCAGGTAACTATTGCTGAGCTAAGTAGGAGAAGTTGTTCACATAACCTCATTCTTTGGTTCTGGAGCGATGTTTTTTTCTTCTGTTGAAGGCAACAAGCCATAATTTCTCTGCTCTGAAAAGGAAACTGGAATCTGAGCTCTATGCTGCCACAGAGCTGCAACATATTTTGAATGCATTTCCAGAGTAGTCCAGGACTTGCATCTTACCTCAGAATAAATATATATAACATTGGATACTGTGTGCTATTTGATTTTTTCCAGTCTGAATAATCAAAGCAGGAGAAAGACTTGTGTAATTTTATGTCTTACTTGCAGATAAAGATTAGTTAGTTTTGACTGGCTCATCTTTATTTTTCATGCACTTACTTAATTGGTAAATAATAATTAACGTTCCCCAAGCTGTTCTTCAGCAGTATTTTCCCTAGTATTAGTGGGAAATAACATGATTGGGAAGAGATTCAGGAAAATGTATGAACCAGTGATTCCTGAAACACACATTTTATTCACCTTTGCCCCTCAGCAATTTCAACTCCCTAAACACTGCAGAATTTCCTATCAGTTCCAGCCTGGCCAAGACACAGTGCTGTCACATTGCTCTTGTTACTCAGTTTGGGACTATAACTATCGTTTGATAGTTTATAAGGCCATAGACAGATTTATTTTGCCTCCACGCCATGAAAGAGTTTCTTTAGTGTAATATGTGCAGCTCTTAACTTGCAGCAAATATCCCAGAATATCATTCCATACATCACTGGAATTGTTAATAACAGAAAGTTTCATTTCTAATTTAAGGGACTACAATTTCACCATCAGCTACTATGTTTAATAGTTTTGCATTGTGGAAAAATGTCAAAACTATTACAACTGACAGGAATTAGAGCGTAAGGCATTCATCTCACCAAAGGGTAAAAAAATAGTTACCATGTTACATCCACAAAGGACAAGGCTGTGGGCATGATGCAAGCTTGTCTGTTCAAAGATACTAAAAATTACTTGATTCCCTGCAAAACTTTATTTCCTTTAACTCAAAACTTTCTTTTTTCCAGTTAAAAAAATCAAAGGAAGCAGTTACATTCTCTTTAATGAGTAGAAGTTTAAAAAAAATATTACATGTACAGTTAAGCACAGATACTCTAAGAAAATAATCCATAGTTCAGGATGAAAGCAAGAACATTCTTTCAAATGCACATTTTCTTTAGCAGGCTATAGATTGTTGTCTTGACTGCCCTTCATATATGGTAATCAAGATAGATGTTGGAGATGTTACAAGGAAGAACAGTAAACACCAAAGAAAGTAACCTAGATAAATCTTCAGCATAAATAAACCTCGGTTGGTAGGCAGCCAAACAGAGTAATCAGCAAGCGACCTGCGTTAAATTAGGTCATACCCTCTCTCTTCTGTCATGAAAACAACTACTGTGAAAGACCTCTAATGTATTTAAAATCCCAGTGGATTTATTGACAGTACCTTTGTCTGGACCATGCCTGGTCTCTGGTCCCTCAAGTGCTCCAGGGTAGCAGCAATATCAATCTCTTTAGCACCTGCAACAAACCACAAATTGGGCTGAGTTCAGAGCACAAGATAATCCATGCTGCATCTGTCAATCTCTTGCTATTGGGTTCCCTTTGGGCTAACAGTCCAATTGAAAATTATTACATCCATCTCTCAGCAGACTTGGCAGGCAGCTGCAATTTTTGTCTTCATATAGAAAAATAAGAGGTTGGGGCGCCTTTTACTAACATTAATTCAAGAGAAGCCAGAGAAAGGCAAATTCTTAAAAATGTCTCCGCACCTACAGCAGAATATATTTTGTGGAACCTAAGGGTCTGTCATGACAATGCCACTGAGTGTCCTTTGTCACTTCTAGGAGTATGCACTGAATTAAGGGCCTGAACCACATAAAGTTTTATGCTGTAAACACAAGATTTAGGTGACCTTTTGTCACCTGCAGCTGACATCCAGAAAATCTGTCTGTGGCTTCCTAGTTCAGGACCTGTCAGACCAGCTTCCTGTGTGGTCACTGTTTCACTTGGCCAATCTATGGCAGTTTCTTTAGGTTCTAGTCCGGGTGCCTGGACACAGTTGCCCTGTAGCCATTGGCAGCACCAGGACATGTGAAATAGGCACGGACAGCCTGACTGCTGTGGGACTGGCTCCCTGCCCCATGCACATGGAGGAGCTTTCTTTTAATATATGAACTATGGAGATCAAAGCAAGCCCTCATGCCTCTTCCATTCTCATAATCCACAAAGACAAGAGCACTGAAGGGGACAGGGAGATGCTGATTTCCTTCTCAATTTCCTCCAGTGAAAGATATTTCAAGATTTCAAGACCACCCTCCTCTTTTCCTTAAGTGCCTAATTTGATGTTTTATGAAGGGATTGAGGTGACATCAGGATTTTGCTCCTTCCTATATGAGCTTCAGGAATAGAAGCCTGGCTGGAAATCCTTTCAGGTGATAAGCTCACCTGAAGAATTTGGTTTTCTTGTATCTGCTCCCTTCTGCATCTTGCAAGAACATCTCATGGTACCAAAGCACCAGGCAGATGGGCAGAGGGTCCTCCTAACCCAAGTGTAACTACCCCATCTCTGCTCCACTGTGCCCTGCTGCCCTGGTTGGCTGTTCATTCTCCTAGGGTCGATGTGAGCCCATAGATTCAGGAGCTCGAAAGGACCTCAGGTCTCTCCTCTTTTGTGCATTCACTTTCATCCCTGGATGATTTATCAAGGGCATGGATTGGCTACAGTTCTGGACTCTGCTCTATTTTAAGGATACTCAGTGGTGTGCTCTAAAAAAGATTCGACAACCACTTCCCAGTGCCTGCTTCTACGAATTTCCTGTGCCAGCCTGTGCCAATTTGGGGCTTCCTTCTGGAGGCATTTAAATATTCCCAAATATTCTCAGGGATCTCAGTGGCCAGCTTGTGGGCCATGTACCTAAAGCATTGCTGGTGCAATGTAACGTGTACCTAGAGCATATACTAGTTTAGTTCCCAGGACTGGATTTGGAGAACTGGACTCAACACTTAACCACTCTTCTTACAACTCTTGTAATTTGAGGGCTTGTCTACTTGTAGTTAGGTTCATATCAATGTAAACATCATGCACCTCCTCATTTAACCAATTCAAATTTATAGCTCAGCACCACCTTTTAAAAAATTGAGAAAAGCAATGAAGAGTGAATGATTTCATCTGATTTCTTTGATAAAAGATATGAAATGATATTTAAAAACAACATCAGCTCTACAAGAATAATTGATTTGGAATATGCTCTTCAAATCAATGAAAATATGTTCTTCAGCTGTACCAGAAACGGAAACAATTCATTCAGTAAATATAACAATGACAAGTTAGAAATGGTATCTGACAGATTTGGTAATTACCATGGGTTGGGGCACTGTATGGCTTTCGCTTCCCACCCCTCCCTGGGATTTATAGGGGTGAGCTTTGAAAAAAAAAATAGAAGGTTTTATTTTAAAATTAACCCCCTCAAATCTCCTTACAGCAGAGCAGAGCAATACATACTTACGTATGCTGTAAAGTCTGATGACAGTGACAGTAATTATACCTTAAATCTGTTGCAGGTTCTGCAGTGGAAATTCATCTGGAAAGCATCAGTAAAGGTACCCTCTTCACAAACCCTAACACTGGTGTAACACAATAGCTCTCTTCAGTGTTTACTCTCACACATACATGTGCAATTAGGTGGGATTTTCCTGTTCCACCACAGCTGTGGATGGAAGCAGAGCTATGTGAATACTGCACATGCTTTACAGCCTCACTCAGCCTCATTTGATTACCAGGAAATAAATGTTCCAGTAGTATCTTGGTTCAAAGTAAGAGGAATTTTCCTTTCAGAAATTAAGATACGAGAAATATTTAAGACACTGCCATCCGTGGACAAGGTTAACCACAGTCCTGAGCTTCCAAGGTGTACGCTGCAGGGATGAACCCAGAGATCCTCCCACTGCATTGCAGGCTCAAGTACCCATGACTGTGAACACATATGTCCCCCCACCAGTGAGGGATGATCTTTATTTGAAAATATTCTAGCCTCAGGACAAAAAGAAAAGGTTCATGACAAGACCTAGTTACACTCGCTAACGGCTAGACAGGCTTCTGAGTTTACCTTTGAAAGAGTTAATTTCTCCATTTCTGTGACGCAGATTGCAAGCATTTACTAGTGAACTGATGTTTGCTTTTTTATCATCATTAAGGAAATGACATGACTAATAGTATGAACAACACTTGATTAAAAAATCCTGATTTATCAAAACACCAAAGCATATGCATGCACTGGAACTTAAGAACAGTCCTAGTGGGCTAGTGTGCTTAATGGGAAGCTTGTTCTGAAGTGTCAGTAAAGTCCCTAAAACATTTGTTTTAGGGAGACACGTGACTAGTGTCCCCAGCCCATGGGCTGTGATCAGCAGGTCAGCGAAGAGCATTTCTGATGTCCTCAGCCATAGGTAATTTTCAGGAAAAGTAGAGCAAATCAAGCCTTGTTGAGATGCCATTGGGTTAGAGACAATCCAAAGCAGAGACATGGATTGGTTTGCTACACCCTTTTTTCCACCTCTGAATGCTGTGGATACTATGGTGATGGGAAGTACCCAAGTGCCTAGAGAGACAGATCAATGAAACAGTGCTGCAAAGACAGGTCACTTTCAGAAGAAAAACATCTCGGAACGAGAACATTTACAGGACAAGAGATGAAATCAATGGCATAGGAAAAAGCCAGCATGACTTGTTCTCTTGCTACATGAATAAGCCTCTCTTCCTCCTCTGCATCTACATGTTCTGCATCTATTCCCTTATTGTGACTAAAACAAATATGTTTAAATACATATTGCTAGTCCCCTATTAAATCTCATTTTGCAATGAGGGCTTTTTTCTATTCGAGCTTAGGCTAGTCTGCTTCTGTATTATGTAAATTCTGCTCACTTCCACTGGCGTGTGCAGTAGTCTGTAGGAAGTTTTCTGGTGACAGACACAGACAAAGAAAGGGACTCTCAAGGCACAAAGGGAGGTCTGAACCTCACNTCAAGGCACAAAGGGAGGTCTGAACCTAACCTGCCTTCAGAGGTGAGAGGAACTCAGTGTTTAAGTGCAGCATGGACTTTCAACTCTCTTTGGAATTGTTTTGCTGAAATCTGACACAAATTCAACACTTTCTTCGGCACGGTGAGGCTTTCTGTTTTATCTGGGAGTATGACAGTATGGCATTACATTCTATAGTACCCAATAACACTTTATTTATGCTTTTGAGCTGTTTCAGGTGACAAAAAAATACAGCATATGCTACATGACATTGGGAGAGATGGATATTGCATCTAAGGACATTAGGGTCAAGTCATGCTCTTACTGAGATGGCAGCAAAATATCCACACACTGCTAAGGCATTTTAAACATTGCTTATCTGGAAAGCACACACAAACTAAATTTGATGCAGTGGTTTAGAGCAAAAGCTGGAAGAGCTTGATCCACTGATTCCAAGGATATCCCATTATTGGATGTGTTTTCCTTAGGCCACTAAACTCTTAAGTCCAGTAATAAATGCAGACGTCAATTTATTTATACGTCAAATTATCATACAACAAATAATCTAGAGGAAAGGTTAAAAACAGTAGGCTGGAGAGCAAATGACATTTGGAAAAGAAAAAAATATGTCAAAAAGGCAATATTTTCTATCTTTTCTTCCCACCAATAAATATCTGTCTGCTACTGGTTTCAGAAGCTAAAGAGAGGGATAAAAGAAGAAGCATTAAAACAATAAAGAACTGCCTTTCCACCTTTTGACTGTATTTTACTCCACAGGGAATAAATTTGTGTTGTGTTTGTGACAGGCTTTCTCACAATGGATTTCATTGTTTGTTTTAAATGAACATACGAATGTAACCTAGTGTGAGACTGAGCTAATATTGTGAAAAATGACTGTGCAATGTGCTGGTTTTTTTAAACAGAACATGTATTTGCGGTAATTCACTGTGAGCCAGACACTGCCAGCCTTCCCCTGCCCCTAGCAGTGCAGTGAGCTGGCTGAGCAAATACCTCTGAAAGCACTTCCACACCAGTGCAAGCCAGATTTTAACTTCAGTAATTAACTATCATCTTCCTAAAGGCTTGAAGCATTCACAGTGAGTTCACAACAACCCACATCAGGAACATTAACTGGATAAACTAAAAGAAAACAAGAGAAGATGCAAGCTGAATGATATTTTGCCCCCAAGGAGAGAAGCGGTTTCTGAAGTTTAGGGTCATATCCTTTGCAACCCTCTCCCTCCCTGCAGGCATGAATGCAGGATGCATGCTGGCACTTAACAGCTGGTGCTCCTGATTAGCAGATCTCAAGGGGTTAAAGTGTTTGCCCTCAGAGTGTTGTGTAAGCGGAGTATCCAGCATGTCACAAAAACACGGGTAAATTCCCCCTTTTCCCTGCAATAAATAAAGACTCAGCTAAATTCTGCTGCAATAGGCTCCATGAGGTGACCAGCAGCTCACAATATTTAAAATCACCATGAATTACCTAATGTTAGTTTTATGACTATAGTAATGAAAGCTTTCCTCTCTTCCCATTCCCCTAGACATGGCAGGGGACCTATTTTGCTAAACAGAAGACACACGAGAAACACTCTGTGGAGGACGATCCCTTCCACATTGTAGCAGTACTGCTGTTACTGTGATGGCACAGGAATATGACAATGTTTGCCAAGAGGGGTAACTTCTGTAAATGTATCAGCTGGGAAGAAAAAATGAAGGCATATCATTAAAAAGTTTTTTTCAGGTTCAGCAAACTACAGAGTTTGTGCATCTGAAGATGTGCTGGGTTGGGTTTTTTTTTTCAGTTATAAGAACAATCAGCATTTGTTACATAAATGCATGAGAAGTTTTAGCTTAATTAAGGTAATCGTTGAGATTTTTATGTAATAGGCTTGAACATACACTGAAAGCAAAGTCAAAAGTTCTATTTTATTCAGTACTAATGAAAAGTGCAGTGTAGATTCTGTGAGACTGATAGAATTTTATATTAAAGCTCTTTCTTAAAAGGAATATTTTAGATTCTAGAAGCTCTGAATTTTCTGTGTATTTATAAAAATAAAATGATGCTTAAATACTTCATCAAAGCAGTTATTTGTGGGGGGTTTCTTTTTAAATAACCCAAACTGAAGAGTTTTCTTTGTGAATGTTTCACAAATACATTTCGCTCATAAATATTAAATCTAAAGGATTTTTCTAGTTGGGAACAACTTTCAGATCTACTGGCACATATCCTCAAAAAGACATGATTATAACTCTGCAGAATGGCTATAAATTTGTTACTGTGAGTCCTAAAGGATGGCTTGGTCATTAGGGGACTATGTTTAGATAGATTTCAGTTCTCTTCCAGACTGAGACTTTGACTTCCTGCACCGCTTGGGCTAAATCATTAAATCCACCCTATATTTCACACCAACATTTATAAAATGAACCATATTTTTTCCTACCTAATGAGTTATTATGAAAGCAAATCCATTAATGATTATAAGGTACTTGGACACTAGAGAGGTGAGGACCAAGATAGAGCCTCTTATTTTTTTTCCCAATACCTTTTGCACCTTTCTCAGCCCTCTTTCTGTTCTCCTCAGTCATAAAATGATCGCAATACTGAATATATGAGGTAGGAGTCACAATGAGCAGCTGTAAAGTGGGGCTTCTTAGCACCTTTACCATTTCTCCTTAAGGAAGTGACGACGATCTGTGTGGGAATAAGCATTTATCCCAACAGAAAAAAATAGAGTACTAGGGGAATACAGAAATGACCTGTCAAATGCCTTTTTGTAGCAGAATGTATTCAGCTTCATTCTACTCAGATCTTACCTGCCTAATGCATCTTTTTATATTCACTATATTGTATAGATTTTGAATTAGGCCTTGAAGGGCGAAGAGACTTGTTAGCTCAGATTAAAAACTGGCTTGTTAAAATCTTGAAGGAAGAGTCCCTAATACAGTTCTTTATGCTGCTGTTGCTAGAAGCTGAAAAAGATCCAATTAATATTTGCAGGATGCTGCTGATCAGCAGCCCTTAGCCTCGGATCATGCATGGCTCAGTATTCCCAAGCAGCCAGGAGCGCAGTGGAAGATTCAGCTGTAATATTGTGAAACAGCAAAAATACACTTGAGAAAGAAAATAAGGGGAAACAGTACAGTGCCAGTGAAGACACCGAGCTGTCTCATCAGAGCCTGTCTGTGTTTAGGAAGAATACAAGTGTTTGTCATGTTTGGGTGATGGCTGCATGACTCATGTCTAAAAGTGTTGCGTCATGGTCAAAGCAAACTTGTGCGCAGCGGCTTTATGCTGTCTTTCTTCCCTCCCCGTGTGAAGACTGACAAAGAAGCTTTCTTGGGTACTACTGGATTTTCTGGCCCTTTTCTGCATTTAGCTTTGCCACAGCAAGGGAATAGACAGTGAACTATGGAGACCAAAGCACAGACAATAAATAGATCCAGGTCTGTCAGGAGCCTAATACACAAACATGCCCATCTATACTTCTGTCTGCAATAGTGTATAGAGACAGAAGTGGGCTCTCTGGAGAATTAGGAGGGTAAATCAGCACTTGTGGACTATTACACTGCCACAGCCATGCAGTTCCCAGTGTGTAATGTAGCTGGACATAGCACAGATATGCTATAGATTTGCAAATCTCCTAAAGCCCTACATGCCTCCAGCTTCCCACTGACAGACTCTAAAGGAAGGCTCGTGTAGCTGCCCCAGCAAGCGCTTGCCCCATTGAGTACTTAATGTCGCAGCAAAACATTTAATCACACCATATGAGGGGCAAACTCAATCTGATTAAAGAGAAAAGGGTCATAACTAGGGGGAGTGTAACACCACTTCTTCACTGACCATTAGTTTTAATGGCAAAACGGTAATATTTACTAACTAGCTTAGTCTCAAAGGCCCAACCTCATCTCATCTACTCCAGCCATCCTTGAAGTTTGAATTGGAGTTAGTCATCTCCTCTCCCAACAGCTAAGAGAGAGAGGGTAAGCTCTGATGGGCAATTCATTTGCCTGAGAATTATCCTCCAGAGGTGTGCATCGTTCTCCTTGATGACTGAGGAGACCCAGGCAACTAGGTTAGGTGAGATGCTTAACACTAGATGTTTTATATGCCTAAAGTTAGCTGGAATGAACCTGGGCTGAAAAGAGCTGAGTGTCTGCTCTTCACTTATGGGCTCAAAAATGCTAGAAGCTCTAAATCTTACGGTGTTTGAGATCTGTGTTTTGTGTCTGTAGCCTTCCCTATTTTCCTCACCTCCACATTTGGTGATTTTGAGGGAAATCACAAAAGAAAGGCAAAATGGAATGACAATGAAAAGATAAAGCAGCAGTGTAGTGTATTGATGGCCACGCAAGTGAAAAATGTGTCGTATGAGCAACTGCTGTTTGTACAGTGCTGTGCTGCAAGGAAACAAGAGTATTCTCTTCCTTCAGCTTGCATTGTCTAAATGTCCACTAAACTAGAAACACTTGTTAAGTACTAGAGATTAAAAAAGGGAGCTGACCATCAGGTAGAAACTACAAAAATAGAAGCAATTTTCATTTTTAGTTATCCAGACTGCTGCTGCTGTAGCTGCTGGAGTTCTGCTCTTGGCCAGGAGGATCATTTGATGCTTTTCATGGAAAAAGAAAAGCATCAGCAAAATCCTAGTGAGGGATACACTTTTAAAGATAACAAAAAAGATTAATGTATTCAGGTTGGCATTTTCATTATATTCTTATTCACTCTTTGAGATGAACAAAATCTGTGTGCATGTGTGTGTAGTTAGGGGTGGACCCAGCCTACACCTGAGTCAGTGAACTGTTTGTAATTTCAGACAAAATACATAAGTGCTTCTGTGCACCTAACAACAACTCAAATTAAAATATCATTACCTGTACTAAAAAGAAAACCAAACACAACCAACTTCAACAAAAGTACCCAATGGGCAAAACAAGCCTGTAAATGGAGAAGGGAGTGCTTAAAGCAATAAAAGTGAAGTAATTAAAATTATTGTGACAGTCATGCACACACAGAGTATACATTACATATATGCATTACATAATGTGTTACTGTTTACACATTTTATATTAATACTTGAAGACTGCATGTAATAAATGTACAAATGTGGCATGGCTTTGTCAGTACACAGTCCAAAGGAAGGTGACACTGAAGATGGAAATCCTAGGCACAGTCCAGTATTTTAAAAAATGACACGGAAAAATAATGCTTCTAAGTTTTACACTGATTTTAACAGCCTTGCAGGATAGAAATTCACTGCTGACGTGTCAGTTTTTAAGTTAATATCCTTTGTCAATGCAGAAAAAACCATGCAGAAACCACTCACTGTAACTGAATGCAAATGGATGCTAATTTGAGGACCAATCCTTCCTCACTTCCACTGTGCGTGAGAACTGTCACACACAATTACAATTCTATACACTACAGGAATTGTTTCTCTTTTACAATTAGATTTCCCTCCCCAGAAGTTAAAAGTAAAATGAATATGCCTAAATTACTACAGAAGAATTGCTAAAGAAATGGAAGGTAATGAGTTTTATTCTGTGTGGGGTAAAATATCCCATAATCACCTATTGTCACTCTAGAAAATAGCAGTGCACACATCTAAATTCAACTTACACGTGCATGTGCAGACACACACACACACAGACATACAAAGGACATACAGAGCAAGTACTGTGCATGTGCTATTACTTCCTTCTAAAAGGTGTTCTCCAGGATCAGGTCCCATAGAGTTTTACAGAATTTGTTTCTTTTCGTATCTCTTCCAGAAACTCTTGGTAAATTACCTGAAAGGCAGTTATCTCCATGTGATGAATCAAACACTAACAAAGTTAAGATGCTTATTGCAAAAATGACATTTATGAAAACACACCTCAGTCGACCTTAAAAAATCTTGAAGTCCCCTTTTGGAAAATATGCATTTTCTTTCCAGGAGACACAGAAATAGCTCGCCTACATGAATCTATTAAATTGTAAGAACTACATTTTACATTACTTTCATTTTACGTTGCATGTAGGTGGTAAAGCTCTCACAAGACAGTACATGGAGTGACCTGAATAAAAGATACAACTGTTATGGATTCATTCTTTAACAGGGTTTATCCTTGAAGAGACTAAGCTGGTCCAGTTATACAAACTGTGGAATAACTACACTTTAGCTACCAAATTGTATCCTTTACAGCCAAAAAGACTAGCACTGGTCAACTGAACACTTCTCTGCTGCATGAGATTACCTACCAAAAAAGAAATGGTTTTACTCTGTGTATATAAATTTTCTTTACCAAACATGTGCTTAGCTGCTTTCAAACCAGTAGCACAGTACTTCTACGACCCAGCTGTTTCACTTTTCCATATCCTAACCTACCTACTGTGTGAAAAAAAGTCAGCCAAATTCCTTATCTTCTTGTCTCCTCCTTACTTTCAGTCAATGACCTCTTGTTTGCAAATTAGTCACCATCTCAAGCTGCTTATTGACATCAATACATTTCTTTCAGGCTCTTCTAGTGCTCTGTGGGGACCTCCCTTCATGCTCCCTCTCCGAAGGAATAGCCCATGTCTGATCAGTCTTTCTTCACAATTCATTTGCCCCAAACCCTGGATAATTAGGATTGCTTTCTACCATACTTTCCTACTCCCAATTCGTTTCCAATAAAATCCTCAGAATAGCAAACAACTCCAGAAATATGGCTCTATTAAGGTAATCCCTGGCCACTAAATTATATTAAAAAAGAAAAAAAGATAAAGAAATCGTATCAATAACGTTTGCTTTTTGCTTGAAATCTTTATATGACATGAAGGAAGCCATCTAAAAAACCAGACCATACAACATACAGTGAGAAATGTCAACCAAGAACACCTTCCCCATAGTCACTACTTCATTTCAGAACAGAAGCTTGTAGAACATGCTACATTTCTATGTTCTTCTTATGAACTATTAATCAATGACTCCACACAGGCAATAACATGCAAAAAGCTTTAAAGCATCATATGTACAAATGTATTTTTTGAAGGAAATAAACAATGTTTTAAACAGCTTTTTCTAAATAGTGAGAGCACGCTGAGCATCTCAGGCTGGACCGTGAAAAACTATCCTACACATTCCCTATACACTTCTGCATGTAGCTGGGAGCCCAGCTCTCACTGTGATTAATTATCTGCTGGGAAAGGCTGCAAGAACGAGCATTATTTGCCTAATTGTGTTTCCAGGGTAACTCATTACATAAAAGTTACAATACATAAATGCAGCTCATTTGAAAAACTGGCCTTATAACATACGATGTGTTTACACGGGCGTGAGGAACTTCCTTTGGAAACTGAAATAGCAGCATTTCAGATTTACATGGCTGGCATTACTGCTGCTGAGATCTGAGGCAGTCTTGCGGATAGCACAACAGTAAACAAAGCAAACCTCAATATTTTGGCCCTGCATTTTTTATTGTGTTCCTAGAGATAATAATCTGTCTCACCCAAATCTCAAAGCGCAGCCATGTGATTAATTCAAACTTAAACAGTGAAAACAATTATATTTCTAAGTCCTGAATTTTTCTGCTGCAAATTTTTCTCCAGAATGCCATCTATTTCTAATCCCACTTTTTGGCCCTCTTACCATTAACTAACTCTAAAAAAAAGAAAAAAAAAGAAATCTCCCATTTACACTACATATTCTCTCAATCCCTGTATGAAATGTAGTATGCTAAATTTTATTTTCACGGGAGCAGCTGGATCCTGGGCTGAGGAAATATTCCCTCATTCACCAAAAGCATGTCATAAATAGTCAGCTCTAGACTTGTATCAGAACAACTGAACAGAAGAATTTTCTCAGACTTTGCATGAGGACTCAAAAATAAGCAGATTGAATCCATTTTAACACGAGTATGGGCAAGCATTTCCTTTCATAAAATCCTTTCAGAGAGGAGCTAACCCCACAACTTCATTATAATTGTTAAATCCACACAGCAGATAAGCAAAACCTCAGCAAGGGTTCAGATTAGCCCAGATCATTTGATCACGATGAGTCAGAAGGCGAATTAAGGAATCTTTTGTTTTGCCTTAAAATGTCACGGTATAAACTGCATCTGCTCAGGAGCTGACTCACAAGACCCTCAGACAATAGGGTAGCAGGGGCAAGGAAAGGACTTGGTGAGATAACCTCTGCAGCCAGCCCAGGCCAGAGTGTGTGTGCTCATCAATTATAATCCAAGCTTTTGAATGCAAGAGAATAAACCATTGGTTCGGCTTTGCTAAATCGAATCTTTTTTGCTGGGTTTCAGAATTTGGAAATCAATACTTTAAAAGGATTTTAAAATTCATATTCGCCTTCCCTTTGACTCGTTTCAGCTAGCTCAAACACAAGAAAATGGATGGTCAGCAAACCCTGAGCAGCTGCTGGCTGGATTAATATCTAAAAATCAAACTATTATCTACACTATCCAAGTCTCTCAGTTCAGGAAAATGAAAGTGGGAAGACTCATAATGTCAGTTTTTTCTTTTTTTTTTTAAATTTTCTTTTTATTTTTCTCTTTTTATTGTGCCAGAAACACTCAATAAAAATGTCTTGCAATATATCACACTTTTAGTCACTACAATAAGCCTGCAGGAAAGACATGAAATCAGAAAATTCTCAACTTGTCTCTGGATCACACAAAAAGAAAAAAAACAAAAACTGATCAGCTCAGCATTACCGTGAGTTTAGGGTGAGGAAGGAATATCAAGTAGACTAAATCTAAATCATCTCATCTTTCCTAGTAACAAAGGAAAAAACTTGTAAATACATCAAGAACGTTGAGATTATCAGCAGAAATCAGCTTCAGAAAAACAGACCCTATCAAAAATCCAGCAAGCATTGTTATCTGCAAAAACAATCCATTATCATTTTCTGTATTTATTTAAATCATGAAAATTCATGTGGGCTAAACTAGATCACTTCTCAGCTTCTAACTCAGAACTAAATCTTGTCCTAGGCTGACTGTCATGGAAATGAGAGGTGATTTGGTGACTATCTTAAAACTGTAAAACCCATGTACAAATAGTTATCATAGTTAAATAGGTATCATAGTTAAAACATGTTAAATAGTATTTAAATATATTACTGTAATGCCAGATTTAAAACTGTTTAGTTTTTTTTATTGCTTTGATGGGTTTAGGATCAGGGTCTCTGCATATCACAGAATCATAGAACACCAGGTTGGAATGGGACATTAAGGATCAACTGGTCCAAACTTTCTAGGCAACAGCATAGGAAGCTAGGAAGAAAATAAATTAGAGTAATAAACTACATGATAAATAGCTACATTAATTATTGGAACAATGACACAAAAGGATATCCATTGCATTGAAAACTCCCTGCTGACACAACACAGGAATGAGAGCACTGGATAGACACTGCTGCTCTCTGACTACTCCAGTATCTCAGATTATTTAATGTGGCTGTTTGGAGTAAGTGCACAGATGCAGTCATTTCATTTGCTGTGAGGACACTGAAATTCATTAAGAACCTCCCCCAACAGCAAAACCGTCCCAGTGCCCCTGTGAGCTCCTGCACATCTTCCCACTAGCTCAACTCACCCCCAAGTACACCATGGGTGCATTGCTCTTGGTACCACCTTTCACTGTTCTGCAAGTGCCCTCCGCCAAGACGCTCTGCTTCTTTAAAATTTCATTCCTTCAAGTTCCCTTTGTCAAATGGGTTGGGGCAGTCAAACTGATGTGGCAGATGTCAAGCACAAAATCTTCCCCAATTTGATTTCTTTTCCCCTGCTTTAGGCTTTAGGAAGTGGTCCCTTGTTGGTGGTTTTCAGCATCTAAAATAATATGAGGGTTGGCAACAGCAGGATAGTAGAAGATATGAATTTATAACGCGTTTAATAGACTAAGTGTTAGCACTAGTTCAATGAGCAGTAGAAGAAATTGTAAATGACAAAGGCATTTACAGTTAACTGTCTAAGAGAATGCAGGGAAGTAAATCATTACATGAAAAAGGAGCTCCTTTGCCCAACCTACCCTATTAAAGACCCCACTAAAGAGCCAAGGCATTTATTGATTGCTTTCTACTTTCCCACTGCTGAAACTAAGTACTCCTCTATTTACTTTGATTTAAAAATGCATTATTGTCTACTTTCTAAAAAAACAGACCATGGAACGAGAAACTCAAATTATTCTAAGTTTATTCTTAAAAGTCCATGGTGGTTTTTTTTGGGTTGGGTTTTTTTTTTTTTTTTTTTTTTTGAAAGACTGAAGGCCTTAATCCTTAAAAGCCTTTTTGAAAGAAGGGTTCCTCGATGCTGGCCCTGCAGCTGGGCCCAGATTGAAAGTGCACTTACATTTTTATGTTCAGCGCTGAAGGACTCTGAAGTTAGCCCTCGCACTGCACATAAAAGCTTTGGAAAGGGCATTCTTTGCCACTCGTGCAATTCATTCTCTAAGAAAAGGAAATGGAAAGAAAGATTTCATGTCCAGGGCTTCAGGCCTTTGATCATTTGATGAACATTGGATCCTCAACCTGGGCCTCCAGCTTCTCAGGCCAGACAAAGAGGGCCCCGGCCGCACAGGCTGGGCCGCGGCTCCCGCCCGAACAAAACCTTTGGCGGCCGCACAGTGTGACAGCCTGGGAAAGGCCCACCTCAGCAGGGCTGAGATGCCCGCTCTGCCCTTTGATCTTTCATTTAAACTCCAGCCAAAGCACCAGGTCAGGGGATTTCGCATCGCACACCCCCACGGGCAGAGGGGAGCAGGTCAAGAACAAAATGGGGGTGACCGATCTCCAAAAAGCCCTGTGACGCCTTTCTCTGGCCAGTTTCACATGACTTGTCTGGCATTGTGAAGCGCTAAGCCCACACTTAAAATGGAATTTGACATTACATGGTACAATGGAGTCAATAAATGGCATTCTTCAGTGCTTTTACAACAAAGTCAACCCTCCCTTAAGTGGCTGAAAGCCCTGAGCTAGAAAATACTTCTCATTTACTTCTTTATGTCAATAAATTGCATATACTTTAAATCTAGTTTTCATCATGGCTTCTCACTGCTGATGGCCGAAATGAGTGAACACACTTAATAAAGGTCTACATTATCTTTATGATGTACCATTGCTTCTATTTTTAAAGTCTAGGTTGTCACTTGGCAAGTAACAAGCATTGGAAATATCTCCATATTCCTTCACAGAGCAAAAACCTATTTTCCAACGAGCATGAAAAACTAATCTCATCCCACTGAAAAATTTATTTTCAGTACAGCGCAAGGGAGAAGGCAAACATACAACTTCTTTTAGCATCAGTGGCAAGTTCCACATGATGCTTGCAGGCAGAAAATTCAGTCCATGTTTGATGAGACATGTTAACAGAATCTGGAGAGAAAAAAGCAAAAAACCTGAAGTCTTTCTAAAGGGACTGGATGCCACCATGTCCCAGAGGACTGGAATATTCAGGATGCAACAGCAGATGACTGCAAAGCATGGAGAGTACTTTTAAACTACATATAAAAATATGTCTATGTTAGAAGATCTTCTACAAAAACTTTAGATTAACTGATTAGAATTCAAACAACTAAATATTGCTTGTCTCTATAAATTAGTATGTTTTTACAACTAGTTCTTTTCCACTAAATACACGAGTGCATAATGCCAGATGTGGCTTAAGAACTCAGGCTAAGAATCAATAACGACAAATTTCTTTTTGTTTATTTGGTCAGGTTTACATGCCCACTCTCACCCTCCTTGCTTTTGAAGACAGTATCAGTATTAAAAATTTGTTTAGTTCTAAAAAAGGTTATTTCAGGATATTTCAAGTACTTCCCACCACGAACAATTTACCAGTCAAGAAAAAAATAAAGCAACGGTCCCAATCTCTAGAGAATCTATAGATTGTTCATTTTTAACAAACAAGTTTATGTTTAGTTGGCAGATTATTTCCCATGTCATAAAATTACATATCATAGATGAGACTTCCAAGAAACAGAAAAGTTAAATACATGGTTCAATTTCAAACAGATAGTGCCAGAACTGGGAATGGAGATTTATTTTCAGTCCTCTGTCCTGTTAACTACACTCTTTTTACTTCTAAGAAACAAACCTGTGCCAGACATGAGGCCCTGTCTGGCACCAGCACTTCTACATGCTTTGGTGGCAACGGGCAGCTCCAGAAAGGAAAATAATCACATCTGACCGTCGCAGGTGACAAGGGGACAGGGCAACAGCCATGACAGAGCCCAGGGCAACAGCCATGACAGAGCCCAGGACGTAGCTCCTGTAACCACTAAATTAGGGTTGTACAGCCCCAAGGCACCTCTTCTAAAAACTGCAATGACTATTTTAAATGATAAATTTAAAAATTCACGTACTTCTCAAGAACACAAACACACCTCTCATTCACAAAGCATGTGCGTTAGGTATGAAAATAAAACTACAGAACATTCAGGAAAGAGAACAATTTGCCTCTAATTTATTCTCAGATTTTCTGTGAATATTGTTCCCCCACTGTTGTCATGGCAACACAAGCACATCTTTCAGTACTGAGGAAGTAACAAGCCTTTCGATTCTCACCTTTGGCCATTTTATTGAGAACCATGTCAATTAGAATGTAGGTTCCACTTCTTCCCGCACCATCGCTGCCAACAGAAAAGGAAAAAGAAAACATAAAGCCTATCAATGGGCATCTAAACTCCACATGAAGGTACCTGCCCTTAATGTTATAGTGTTACACATGGTGGGAGAGGAGAGAATGAGGGGTTAAAGGAGGGTACTGAAAGGACAGAAAGCTTGCACTGAATAAACACAAGCTGGTTATGGAAGATTAACTACTACCCTGCGTGGCTAACAGGGCTTTGTTTTGATTTTTTAAGCCAAGTTGTGTTTATGCAAGAAAAAACATTTTAAACAACAGTGAAAAACCCTAAACCAGGATACCATTTCTGTTCAAAAAGTGTACATGTAGTGACCTTACAGTCCCTTATATATGAGATCAAGAACTCAGACTAAATTTGACTAGAACGTTATCCAGAACAGTCAAAAATGCTGTAGACTACATTTGAAGACACTGGTCAGAGGGAATGCAGAGACCTGTTCAAGAACAAATATTTGACTATTGAGGACATCTTTCTTCACTATGTGAGTGGTTTGTTTTTTCTCTGTACCTTTTCCTTCATTTCTTCCCTAGTAGCAATGACCAGAAAAAATATTATCTTGTAATTCCTAAGAAATAGCTTTAACTTTTGTGTATTAATAGCCTTTCCTCAGAGATGTGAGACCAAGCCTCAGGAGGGGGAAAGCTCCCTAATCTGAATGCAGCTTGTGTCCCTTTCAGAGAGCAATGTGTAATTGCCAGCGTGATGCTCTTTTAGAGCTGCTGTTAGCAAACATAATTAAGACTTTAAGTAAAAGCTTTTTTTCTTTCCCTCCCCAAAATTTTTACAAAGGTGCATGTGTGACCCATTAGACTGGTATGTAGTTTTATTAATTAAGGGATTATTTTTATTGATAGCTCAATTTGTGTACAAGAATTAAGGAAAGGCAAAATAATAGAACAGCATGAAGCACGTTATTGCGTTCTGTTTACAGGCAGGCTATGAAACTTAATTTCTGTAGACAGAGATATTTTTTCTTTCAGTTACTAGATCGCTGTTTAGAGAAAAGGAGCGGTAATACTTTTTTTTAATCTGTCTGTGAAGGGAACAAAGACACAATCTTATTAGTTAAGCTGAATAATGAGAGACAAGACAGCAATCAGGCTCAATAAAAGCAAAAGCTGCTGAGCTCATGGTAGATATTTCCATCCATCACAGTAAGGAAAGAGCGAGAAACTTGAAGGCTCTTCACTGTGCATCAAATCGTTCTTTTCTCAGGTTTCCTGAAGGCAATGCAAACAAGACCCCTCTGGAGCATTCAGCTCCTTGCATCTGCACTCGGCTGAGCCACACGTGAGAAACACGTCCCCTCCCTCCTCCCTCCCATCCAAAGTGAAGTGCCACATGGCAAACGTCCTGCCTCTTAGCAGGGCCGTTTTGCTGTCTTCATTATCTACAAGGATATTTTCGATAAATAAGTGCAACGTTGTCCTTATAGCTCAGAACCTCCCATGGCAAAACCCAACATTAATGTTATTATGGTAAACTTTTCCACTGAACTGCCTGACTGCTTTTGTGTGCATCTATCACATTGTCAGGCCTAAAAATACTCTTAAAGGATTACTCAATCTCTGGGCAGGTTTCCACTCCCTGACATTGCCTTCTTCTTACCATGATCTCTAAAAACAAGCAAATAAGAAATAAAACATAATTGAGTGTTAATAAAATAAAGCAGACTAAACTGGGAGGGCATGCAAAGAACATCTATAATTTTGAAGGAGATGTATGAATCTGAAGTGCTACTTATACTAGAAAGTGTGGCCAGACATTGTTAAGTCATGGCTCAACATCTGCAAAATCATATGAAAGGATAATTTTATTATGAAAACAGATCCTAAGTATTAAATACCATTAAAACTTTTAGCCTACCTCACTACTTAGTGATTCAAGTTAAGCTTTAATTTTCCCACTTTGTTTATATCTATGTTAAATTCTTACACATACAGATCTCTCTAAAGCTATTTTAGAAATTGTACTTGCCTGCAATGAACAACTACTGGACAAGAGCGACCCCTGTAGCACTTGTTTACTTTTCTGAAATAAAACAGACACAAAAAATTAATTAAGCATATTATATACTGTTTCTTCAGCCAACTGTCAAAAACAAGCAGTAAAAAAATGCAAATACGGCTGTCTTTAAAGAAATACTCAGGTTGATAGTTTCCTAATATAACAAGCTGTTTGGTAGGTAATCTTGTTTAAAGTTTGATTCTGCTTAGAAATCCCAGAAAACATTTCATTATTACTGTTGTCTGGGCAAAATAAATGAGCTATTTTCTCAAATGGTTCATGTCTTAGCTCCAAAATGAAGATTACCTTGAGACGCTTTAATTTTGAAACAAACTTTGAGTTCATGAGCTTGCTCAAAGAAATTTCAAGGGACATCAAACTGAATACAAAGTTAAAAAGGCTATCCCACTACATTTTGTACAATGTGTGCTGATTTGTAACATCACTTCTTCCCAGAAAGCCAAATGCCAAATCTCCTGAAACGCTTCTTAAAAATTCTAACATGTAATCTTATCATAGTAAAAGTAACTAAACCCATCAGTAATCTTTGGTTCTACTGCTTTCATTCTACTACAAAAATGTTATATATTTAATATTTATATATTGTTGTCTTCGACAGCGTCCTGGTTAAACATTCTCAGTGGCAAGAGAATATATGTGAAATCAATCAATAAAAGTACAGCCAGTGAACAGGTCAGCTGATAAGTAAACTCAATGAAGGAATTAACTAGTGCTGAAGCAAACCAAGATACTCAGTCTAAGAATAGAGCCCACAAAATTGGTTTAAATCTATTTAAATTGCCTTACAAAAACCAAAATCCCAAGCCCTCTCTTTTGCTCTAGGATATATTTTGCATGTCAAGTACGTTACAGGCCAAAAACGCATAAAATATGCACACATATGTTAACAAGGCAAGATGAATAAAGGCTAAAATGGGAAAGCATTACTTCAAGAAATCAAAACCTTTCATTCAAATTATTTGATGAGAT
>VYZQ01046029.1:1097-19449 GCA_013400655.1 Mystacornis crossleyi | reverse complement strand
TTTTTTTTTTTTTCTTATTCTCTCCAGAACTCTCTTGTCCTTTTTTCTTTGGCATTCTTTGCTTATTACTATATTCATCATGATTATGATGCATTTGAAGAAAGAGTATGTGTTGATAAACCTCTTCATTCATTATGGACCCAAAACACAATTACAGCAATTACATATAATAGTGGCAATATATTTTTTAAAAGCCTCTCTGAGACAGCTGCTTTGAAACAACAATGGTTTAAATCACTTAACTTCTGAGATTAGCTCTTTTGCCTCACTTATTTCCTAGAAAGGTTATGGAAAGTATTTAAGATAGAATAGCACAGACTTGTCATTGAAGTTTTGTGGCAAAACATGCAAGAAGAAAACTTAAAAACAGAGATGACAGTTACCTATTGCATTGCTCTAATTTCTTAATTGCTTATTCCCACATGCACTACTGAGGCTCTTGGGAAGTGTTTTAGGAAGACAAGAACTCTTTCTGTGCTAAAATAAATGGTTGATCTTCAAGACTTCAGCACCACTGGACAGAAGAAAATCCCTACCTGTAAGCTCTACCCTGGGATCTGCTGTGTGCCAAGAACATTTGAAATGTAAGCCTCACCTGGTGGGTAAACTTCCCTGTCTAGGTGGGTGCTGAGTTTATCTGAAACACTGGTTCTCTGATATTCCAGTGATGAACTCTAGAAAAATGAAAAAGTTACAAAAATCTGTTTCCTGTGGTTTAGACTACAAAATACTTTCAGGAAAAAACCCTGGTGTTTCTCTCCTAGAAACACATTTGACTCTTACTTAGGCTAAAGAACTATCTGCCTTATTAACTCCTTATTAATGTCCATCAATCAAATACGTTTTTATCTTCATACTAGGTCGATCAATGGACATTTTATCAGGCAGACTTTTCCGTAGAGAAGAAGCATACAATCAGCATATAGCCACAGAGTCTCTGTGTTTCTCTGGTCCCATACCTGCCTGACTTACTATATTTTTAGTCATCATCTCATATTTTTAGAAATTTTATAAGTAGCACTTTACAATAACTAGAGACTTCTGGAAGACTTGGATGATACTAAGCTATCAAAATCTGACAAAGTTTCACGTCCTTTACTCTGCCCAACCCAATGTCATGGCAGGAAGCATGTGCTTTAGACACGTATTTATTTGTGCACAGTTACAATGACTGCAATATATGCTGATGGTGAAGTTTTTTCCATAAATAGGGAATTTGACTCCTGAAGTGGCACTCAGGTAGAATTAGCAACTTCCTGTCTCACTCATTCTTAACTTGTAATCACCAGATAATAAACTGCATCTTTCTTCCCCTCTCATTGCATTTTTTCTTTTAACCTCCTTTCTAAGCTATTTAACTTTTGCATTGCACTGGAAGCTTTGCAGTATTAAGTTCTCCAAGTTATTTCTACACATCTTATGAGACACAGCTCCTAAAGTATGGTAGGTGAAGCTTTCATAGGAAGAGCAGTGAAAGAAAGATAAAAGAACACATTTGAACAGTAACATTTAAATAGCAAAATTTTAGTAATGAAGTAACAGGTGATTCATATTCCCATGCAATTAAATGCATTTGGACGCAATGAGGAGAGCATTGGAGATCAGTTGGGGATCAGTATCTTGCAAGATCAGACTCATATGACATTGTCCTTAGAATTACCTTTTTTACTCACCACTAATCACTTCTACTGCCTTTTCTTAGTCACTTTATTTGTTTCAAGGGAACTGATAAGGTCCTTAAGGCAGTCCCATAATGATACTAATTAATTAATAATTGGTAGCAATTTGGGTGTGTTGAAGAGCTGACCTCAGATAATTCATGCATTGTGACATGATGTACTTGACAGTGCCAGCAGCAAAAACAGCAGGAGTGCCATCCTCCAGCTGCCAGAACTAATTATAAGCAGTTTGTCTTTTCCCTCAGTGGCAGATTCTGTTTGTTTCACAACAGTCAATTTAAAAGTCACTTTTAATATCATCATCAAAAAAAGAATACCTGGAAAAAATGTGTTCACTTTTGACCAAGAAACTGCAGAATGAGTTGGATTTCTGTGGCCACTTTTGCTAATTCAAACACTGAACAGAAGGTGAAAAGCAGATAGAAAGTTTCTCACAGGAAAACATAAAAACTGTTCTTGCTTTTACACAGTTGATGTGGTGCTGATGAGTTAGTTAACACAGCAATTTAAACAACATAAAGTCCCCCTCCTGAAGCTCTTATATTATGGGATCAAGTTTATGACAAAGCACCATAGGCTACATTTGCCATGAAAACTAATTCTGTGTAAGTCCTAGGAGGGATAAGGTGCTGAAAAAGTCATGTAGTCTTACAGAACTAACCCAGTGTTAGTTGAAGGTAATTCACTTTTATGAATTCTCATCCTTCCTATTACTTCGTATGCTCACACCATTAAATTCCTGTCTTAAAATTTCATCTTTCTTCTATAGTAAGGTGAAAAGGTTAATTCCCAAGGGACTAATCCTGTGAGGTGCTGGGCTCTCTCATCTCCCACTGACTTCAAAGCTGAATATTTGCTTCACATGAAAGCCTCTTTAATTCCCCATTACTGTAAGGTATACTTGTATACAAGAGTGGGAGCAGTTGTCATTATAAATCAGACAGTTTATCAGGGGAGCTATTCTCCAGGGCAGAGCAGATTCTAACACACCACGACATACTTTATTTGTTAGCCTCAGTTCCACAGGAATTTTATTCAGGCAGACACCTCAAGGCATGCATTTTTTCAAAGTGTTTAGGCAGGAAGCGAAATTCAAATTAGATACACTTACGATGCAAATGCATTATTATTTAGCTCAAAACGACTGAGGCTCAGGGGTTGTAAATCCTGCCATAAAGAGATCTTTCAATTACCTTCTGTTCAGTGAATCAGAGAAGAGGAACCCTTTCCCTGGCTTTTTCATGCAGAACAAATTTGACTCCCAAACAAATATCAATCACCATAATACTCTATATTTTGGCCTCTATACAGGCCTAACTCCAAGCTGTTTTATATAGGGTTTTCTTTTAAGATGATGTCAAAACAAAACCTTGTGTCTTTAGTGTGACTGAATCTGAACCCAGTCTTAAATGGCTCCTCCCTCTGCAGGCTCAGCTAAACTCCAGAGTAGAGGATGTGTGAAACCTGGAGCCAGATCTAGATCGGATTTAGGAATTTTTTCTTTCCTTTGAAATTTCATTTCTTCCTCAGGTCATCCCTGTCCTTCTTTCCAAACTTCCAAACTACAGATATAATATATTACTGCTTTCCCTCTAGTAGTTCCACAGCATGACTTTTTCTGATGGCTCAGATTTCCCTTCATGTCCTCACTTGATGGTTGACTTTTCTAACATTCAGTTGATTCTCCTTCTCCTCCATTCCTGTCCCCATCTGATACCACCTGCCTGTTTAAAACATGACTGTTACAGCCCTTACCTTGCATGGAATCTTTTTGTTGGTTTCTCTCATTCCGCTGCAACAAATTCACACCTTATTCCCTCAAAATGCCTTGAACTTTTCCTTGCCTCTCTGTTTTGGCGTTATATTGATCAATCACACATATCTGCTCCCCAGCAGCCAAATTTCCTTGCGTTTGTGGCACAAAACATTGGGAAAGTTTTATGCTTGCTTCTGCTTTGATCTTCTGAAGACTTAAAAGAGCAGACAAGCGCAACATCACTTTTCATAAAAAGTGTGTGAACACCTGTGTCCACAGACAGTGCCTTGACTGGGATTGTTCATTTGCAGTCAGCATAAGGCTTCGATCAGTATAGTTCTTGGCATGTATATCCACTCTTTAGAGTGTCTATAGGAAAATTCAGCTTTCTCATTGCACAGTGATGGTTGTATAAGTGGTGGTTTAAAGCTTCAGGGTGACACAAACTAAAGCAAAGAAACAATTCCTCAGATATACAAAGCCATGCCAATAAAATTTTACAAAAAGCCTAATTCTCTGACATGGAGAATCTGCAGGCTCAAGTTTTAAGATGCTCATATTTAAAAAAAAATAATTAGACACGTATTTAAATATAATTTGAGGACATATTTATAGCAACACATATTAAGCAACAGTTTTTTGCAAATATATATTATATATATGTTAGAACAACATTCAAATATATCTTCTTAGCAAAACCTGCTATTGAAGCTCATAGTCATCAAATGAAATATTTGCTTCATTCATCAAGTTAAATGTTTGGTTGTATTCTAACTGTATACATGTATTTTCTCACATAATAAATGAATTGTTACAGTTTTCAATGTATTTTAAATGAGACCATACTTTTCCAAAACAATCATGTGTGACTGCAATGCTAGTGAAAAGTGCCAAACAATGTCTTCAGAGACTGCAATTTCCTTTGGGATTCATCTAGAGACTATTACTTTACATCGACAGTTGTGGAAGGTACAGGTCCCGTGGTTAGGGAATAGCGGCTGTGTCAGCAGGTCAGGCTTCCACTCTCCACCCTGCAGGACGTCCCGCTTCACCTCAGGCTGCTCACCTGAGCACTCTGTAACTCAGTTTGCCCATCCATGAGTGGGGGCTTAATCTTTCCCACCTACTCCGCAGGAAAGTTATGAAGCTTATTTTGCTAATGTTTGCTAAGTGCTTTGAAATATTTGGCTCAAAAGCAAAGCTTTATTCTCATGGTGTTTTTCTCCACAGAACTGGTACTACATTTGTAGTCATGGTACCAGCTCTCTAACATCACTAATAAAATGAGTCCTATTGAGAAGAGTGGCTCCCATACTGTAACTTTTTTTTCTTTTCTTTTTCCTCTCGTCCTGTCTTTTCAGGTGATGCTTTCTGTGGGGGGTTTTGTTTTGCTTTTTCCAGACTAAAGACACAAAGACTCAAAAGCAAATAATAAACTTTTCACACTCTGTCTCTCAATCAAAATGAAAAAAAAAAAAAAAAGCTTGGATTGTGGAAATTTTAAATTATTTTTAAATTAGCCTACATGAGTACCTGTAGCAAGTAAATACAAGCACAGTGCCACAGCTTCAAAGATAATATCACCACTTCTTGAGTTTATGCAGGCCTGCTTAGGTCTTTATCTGTGATCCCACTATCTAAACAAAAGCTTAGCTTTCTTTTGCTGTCCTTATCTTGTTCGTCAGTTGATTGTTTGCTAAGTATCTCAGTGAACAAGACCCAAATGAAAATGACTGTTCGTGTATAATTTGTTTGCATCAGATTAAATTGGAAAGAAGGTAAAAGTGAGAGAGAAAGTAGAATGCACTTACACATGAGTAGTGAAGGTCAAAATGAATTACCAAACATTGTGCTTGAAGCTTTCTCTTCCTCTTCTCTGATTTTTCTGTGCACTTTGTGGAAAAGGGTAGCTATAACAGCAAGTCCGAAGGAAATTCTTTAGATCATGTGAATTTGATATGTCTCTTAATTGTAACATAAGAAAATATCTTGGGAAGAATAAAATAATCTAACACACTTAAAGCTAACATAGTTCCTTTGTCACATTCTTGCCTGCTGACAATTCTTCCAGTGCCTGCTATTACTTTCTGTTATAGTCTGCATTTCTCAGCTGATTAATATTAATTTCTGTATCAGCGCAAGTCTTTAAAACTGATTCTAAATTTTTTGCAAGATGACTCAGAAACCTGACTGGGATGTGATTTAGAAGACAGACACTAACCATGTTCAAGTTCTCTAGTTTTGTTCTCTTTTTGTATTGCAATAAAACCTGTTTGTGAGAGTTCAACCGGTTTTTTCAGAAGCAGCACACTTACGGCTTCATTTCAAGTAGATAAGATAATCAAAGGATGCCTGGAGAATTAAAATCCTTGCAAGACATCATGACTTGCCAAAGGCACAGCAGGCCAACAGTGTCAGGGCCAGGATTCCAGAGATCTGTTGTGCTTCAGCAGAATCTGCAAACTGCTATATATGCATCTTTCCACTTCTCACTCCCTCCACAGCTACTCTTTACTGCACTCTCTCATAGATATAAAAGCAGAGGGAAAAATACAGTTATCTAGTCAATGCCCTTTCATCCTACAAGCTGGATAATTTTGTAGTGGCATCCTTCTTCCATTCCCTCTGGCCTATTTCTTAGTTATGACAGAATTGTTGATTTAAAACCAAAACCCAAGTCACAACACCCTGATGTAATATTGTACTCTTGTGTAACATCTTTCAATGGTACATTTTCTAAAATGTATGATTTTTTTTTCTGGATTTGCCACTTTCAGTTTCCAGATGTTGATTCTTGTTAAGTATTTGTCTGAGAGATTAAAATATCTCAACTAAATAGATGATTTTGAATGGTCTTAAGCTTCTTTTAGACAAACAATTAGGATTTTTACTCACTCACACGTCTTTATAGCTGTTTTCTGTACTTCTACCTTGCCAGTATTTTCTTTTGGCAAAATGAGTATCCAAACTTGGCACAATATTCTCCTTCTGCAGCAGTTTCAGAAAGACCATGTACAGTTGCAATATTTTCCTTGTGTTTGTCTAGTCCTCTGCTGACACACCTGGAGATTTTCCAGCCACACCATATTCAGTTTATTATTTACCATGATGACAAAAAGTAGATAATCTGTACATGCCTCTGTCCACACATTTTTGCTGGTCTCCCACTGCCACAAGTTACTGCTTGCATATTCGACCACCCCATTTAACTAAGACCTCCACCGAGTTACCTTCTCTCCCATGCCTAACCTCACAGCTCCCTATGTCATCCTAATTCTTTCCTTGTCAGGGCCTTCACTGAACCTCACAAACTCCACAGGTTATTTTTCTTCCCTGCTGTGAGCATGTCCAACAAGATGTGATCAGTGCTATCTGTAGGGAAATCATCAGAGACAGCTCCAAATGGGAAGCCCTAGCCATCATTGCCATGTGTCCCCAAAATCTTACTCTGTTAGAAAGGAAAAGGTCAATGGGAAGTCAACAGAAGATGAGAGGAAAGAAAAATGTGTAGCAGTGTTCTTTCGACAAGCTACTTCGTCTGTATTTACATGTCGTATATCCATATATTTTTTAAAATTTTCAGGGCTGTCATGTTTCCCTGTTTTGCCCATCTCATGGAGACATTCTCAGGCTTATTTAGTCTGACATGTACTTTGTGGTTCTCAGTTCACAAAAAAACCATAAAGCATTACTTATGCACTGACAATTTATACAAGATTAAAACAGAAGTCCCCATACTTGTAGGGTGATGAAATCACAAGTAATAATAAATAGTCTTCAGTCCAAAAATTGCCACCCTGAAGACTCTGAAAGGACCTGCTCTGACATTTCCAACATCTTGATCGTCTCTTTAGGACTTCAGTACCGACCATGGGGCATGTTTCAGTAATAGAACTCCCTCTTGTGAACTTTAAGAGTCAGTAGCTCTCTACTTAACACCACCAGGAGAGAAAGGACAGAGCATATCCTTTTCCTAAATAATATGGTTCAAATTCGAACATTAATTGGACATTTTCTTCCTTGTTTACTGTGACCCTCAAGCAGAAGATTTCAAAATGTTGCCAGGCGGGCAACTCCTACAGGGAACATTGCATCGTGGGAGAGTGTATTCGTGGAGAATAGTTTATCATGCTGCAGCAGAGGACCAGTGAGTGAGACCCTAGATCGCCTCGGTGTTAATCGACAGAAGGCTTGTTCTGATGGAAGGTTTGTGTCACGGTGTAAACAGGAATGTTTATAAATGTGCTGGAAAAGTGAAGAGTTTGTTAGTGGGACATTACAAGTGAATGCCAGCCAGGGTGGATCAAGTTTTGCCAATACATTTCTTCACGAAGGCCAGGCTGTGGCCCTTTTGTGCCAGTCTAACTTTCCCAGCAGTGGTTTCGTTAATCTGATTTATGTCCCACAGCCCCAGCAGCACTGAGCCCAGCTCCAGCTCCAGGCCCTGCCCCAGCTCCAGCTCCAGCTCCAGCCCCAGCCCCTGCCCTAGCTCCAGCTCCAGCTGCAGCTGCAGCTCCAGCCTNTAGCCTCAGCCCCGGGAATCTCGAGAACCGGCGATACAAAACGGCCAGGCTTCCTCTGACCCCTAAACCGATCATTATTCACTTGAAAGGCAGGCTTGCGCAAACAAATATTTTGTGTAGCTGTTATGATTATTGTCAGTATCTGTCCCCATTGTTCAGGCGCAGGAATTCCTTTGGTCTCATAAATACTGAGCCCAGCCCTCCCCTCCCCCCTTTAACTGTCAGATAATTACACAGTTGGCTTTAGAGTTTAACTTGTCAAAGGAGTTTCATTACTTTGTTCCTTTTGGGCAGCTTCCACTATTGTGCCTTCTGAACACTAAACAGAACCTATATTAACTGTCAGTTAATTACACACCGTTTTTCTTCAGTATTTACCAGTCAAAGGGGCAGGTAGGCTGCAATCCTATCATCTCAATCACTGTCTCTGCTCACAAAAGGATCAATAAAGATGAGTCACTTAGTGTCACCCAGTGTCTGATACTCAAAGCCACCCATTCCTAATTGCCTTTAGAGATGGATGATAATACAAACTTTGAAGTGATAATCAGCCTAATGAGTGGCCTTGCTGAGAGGGTAGATCATGTGTCAGAACAGTTTGCAGATGCTTACAGGCAAACAAAGCCAGCTTTCCTTTTAGACCTGAGAGGACCATGGCAAGTCTGGTACCCAGAGCCCCGCACAATGGCAGAGACTGGGGCACAGCAGGACGCTGTAGCCTGCTGATCACAACTGACTCCATCCATCTTGCTCTTTGCCTTTAATCAGCACAGTCAGAACAAGTCCTCCAGATCTCTGCATGTTTATGCTGGATGTTTAGGCAATAATTGTGTAAAAGATAAATTCTCTGATTCTGAATCATTGGATTTAAATAATAGCGATTGGACTTGATAGGTAATGGCCGGGGATCCCGGCTAAAACTACTGAGTAAATGTAATTAAATACAATCGGGTGCAGTCAGCCAGGCAGAGCCAGAGACCATAAAAGGCTCATTCAGACAGCAATGAAAACAAACAACGTCAGCAACAAAAACAAAACCAGTGTTTGGTTTGCTAATAGGAGCATGATCTGAGGCCTGATCTACACTCAGTTTTTGCACCAAACTATTTGACCAAATCAATAATTTGTAAAAAACCAGCAACAAAGAAACAAACAAAAAGACTAATTAAATTGCTATAATCCCTGAGTTTGGATGCAGTTATATTGTCATAAAGACATTTTGTTTTTAAAATAGTTAAGCTGTCATAAATTCAGTCAAGTGTGAACAAATAGTCTATGACCATGTTTGTGCTAATATGACTGTCACACTGTAAAAGAGTTGCTTTGATTTAACAATCCTTTACTAATTTATCTAAATTTTGACAAGAGCTGACCATGGACATTGCTTCAAAATCAAGTCATAGAGACTGGGAAGCTGTAGGATTACACCAATTTGACTTCAAAGTAACTGAAATATATATGAAAACATATATATGAATGGCTTAGCATGCTTAACAATTTGGATGTAACAAAATAAAACTATTTTGGGGACAAATCTGTATTCACTTTCTTGGTGAAAGAAGGTGAAAAAGCTGAACAAGTGGGTTCAGGATTTACGCTGTTTTAATTAGGAGCTGTCAAGTTTTAATATTTTGTAGTCAACTATTTCACTTGTAAAACCTGTCATGCAAATAAGGAAGTAATACAATAAGCAGAACGAGAAACAGAAATTTTCATAAAAGTAAACCTACCCTTTGAAATTAAATGCAAGATTATTGCTGCCTTTTCAAAACCTACAGAATGAGGCCTCTTTGAGATAAAACCAATCATATTTTCATATTTTTACTAGTTTTACATCTGCCTGGCTGCCTTTCTTCAAGTCAGTGAGAAAAGTGCAGTCTTTTGGATCTGAAAGTACAGAAAAAATAACTTTTTATTTTGTGTAGTTCATGTATGAATATAACAGATGTGCCTGTGGAAAGCTTTTAGAGTTTTCCGATTTGAAGTTTTGTTTTGAGAGAGCATTCTCCAGTAAGTGATGTCTGGTAATACTTGCTGCGTGCTGACATGAAAACCTATGCCTTCAAGGTCTCTGCTGTAAATAATATCAGCAATTAGCCCAACCTAACACTGTTTGAAACTGAATTCACAAGAAGGAGCTAGTTAATTTCTTTTGCTAGAGAATATGAGAAAGAAAATACTTCACTGAATTAGTAAGTGGGCTTTAGAGGCACATGTCCACCAGTGCTCATAAGCTGCCACTGATCACACAGGTTATCTAAGGTTCCTGAATTCACAAAGCTGGAAATACATATGACTGTCTGCCAGCACCCTGCTCTCACTCTTGCAGCAGTCAAACAAACTCAGCTCTGCTGAGCTCCCTCAGTGGCAGCTGTGAATAACACAAGGGTTTTCCATGCACCGAAGCTGAGGGCTTGTTCCGTTCAGACTGGCAGCCCCTTCATCTCTGCACACAAAGCACCCCAGAGAACCACCTCCTCTCACAGTGCTACATCAGAACTTTTGGTAAGCGGTTTTGAGCTGTGGGGGAACCTCATGTTCCTTCTTACCTGGTGAATCAGCTGGGAAAGACTATCCTGCCCATACTCAAGTAATACACTTCTCCAAGGCAAATTCTAATCCACAGTTATATTTCTCCTACAGAAAACATTCCTTTAAAATTCTCTTAACTTACACATTTATAGTTCATAGTGCTATCTGTAGGGAAATCATAATAAAGTTGCTAAACATGTTTTTTAAAGTCACTGTACAAGTCCATATGCATATGCATTGGACTGTATGTACATCGTAGTTTCATAGTAATTTAGTTCTACACAAATGTATTCACAAGCACGGAAGTCTAAAAATACTCTATCAAGCACAAAATATTGCTATCATTACATATCTTATCACTTGCAATCATATTCAAAATCTCCATTTGAACTCTAAAGTGTGTTGGACAAAGGGAAAACTTACCTATAGTCAGACCTATAGAACTGAAGCTGATAATTTGTGATTAGCTAATGGAGATGTGTTGACGTATGAATTACAGTTGCAAGTTTAAGCATGTATGTTGCAAGCAGCTATGATTTGGAAAGGAAAGGGGACAATGAATTGAATAAATGGGTTTGGTGACACATGATGGCTGATACCCACTCAAGTAATCTCAATTCAAAGTTTAGATTACAGGCAGAGATGTTAAAATTCACATGACATGATATGCTGCAAGGAATTTTCTAACTTCTTTTTTTAAAACAAATGTATCTTTGAAATGTATTTTTGAAATGTATCTTTTAATGTATCTTTGAAAACCACTCAGTTGATCTTAACCTTAGAATATGGATGTAGTGTTATTTTGTTATCTCATATTTGTATTGTAATATCTCATAGTCATACAGAAGAGGATTTTGATTCTCAGCTTGGTACATGTAACAACCAAATAATCCATGTCTGAAAGATTTCCCTCGACATAAAACCCTTAGCAAAAGAATTATAGCTAAGATTTTCAGAATTTTTTTTTTTTTGGTGGGTGTATGAGCTACATTTGAGAACCTTAAAGGTATCTGGTTATCAGAGGATTTTAAGCTTCACATGTTCTGAAAAGATCTTTAATTAGATACCCAGAAACAAGGGCATCCATAATCACTAGTCACTTTTAAAATCCACAGGTATGGTTTCTCTCTCAGTTCATGTCACTCTCGCGTGGGGTCATTGCTGGAAAAGGGAGTCCTAACCTCCCAGTCGCCTTTGGTTATGCACTCTCGCTGCATTAAATATGCTGGCACTCTTGCTCATGAGCAAGCCAATCTGATGGAAACATAAGCCTACAGAAAATGCAAGGCGATCTGCTTGACTGGGCAGCCACACAAGTGGTAATGACAAGCACATGGGCACAGGCTGCCAGGGCCGGCCACAGGCAGGACGGGTCTGTCAGCACCAGCCCGAACCTGCATTACCCTAAGAGACGAGGTAACTGCATCCCGAGGCTGTGTGCGTCTGCTTCATGTACTGTGTAAGCAATCTGCTGGGGCTTTGCCAATATGCAGGCAAAGAAATAGAAACAGCACAATAAATATTAACCTTTAATAAAACACACTCTTTAACTTCTTGTTAGTGTGACAGAAAAAGTGAAAAAAGAAACTAAGTATGCTCTTGCTTTAATCTTTCCAGTGATTATGAATTTAAAGTAGTATCTCCAAGATCTTTTTCGAACAAGTAGCTCTAAGTGTTTCACAAATACCTACAGAATTCCATAAATCTTTCCATGAGGCAGCAAAACATACCAGGAGCCAGTCACCTGTTAGTGGAAGGCAAGTACATCTTGAGGAAAATGCAGCAGGGGTAGTAAAATCTAGCATCACTATAAATAATGGAAACCACAGGAAGAAATGAAGGTAGTTAAATAGCTACTGGAGATGAAATTTAGCCAAGACATGATAGTGCACAACCCTTTTCCCAGTCTTAATGCTGTTAAACAGTGCCATGAAACTGGTAATGACAAAAAGGAATGGGAGACTCCTTTTATCTCGTCTGAGATGTATCTCTGGAGTAAGAAGCTTGCTTTTAAAATGGTTAGCTTTGTATTTATTCCCTCTGAGCCAGTGTAAACTTTACCCGTTACTTTAATTGAACCAGATCCTTAGTGTGTTACCGAATAAATTACCAAACTCACTTCCTATTTTTCTTGGAAGTGTCTCCATATCCCATATTCATTCAGTTCAGCTCTTCCCTGAGCTGCAACTCTGTCCAATCTTACAAGCTACTAGGACAGGAAAGAACTGTAACTCTGGAACTCTGCAACACATTTTGGACATTTTTTTAAACAAACCTGATGTACGGCAGCAGGATTTTGAGCAGATAAACTCTATAGCAAAAGTCACACAGAGAAAATCAAATACGGCTTTTACAAAGTATTTTATTATTTTTTTTTAAAACACAGTATATGATCGCTGTTATGCTAAAATGCAGCCTGATTCAGCACTGGGCTGTATTGCCTTCCCTCCTATTGACTTCAAAATGAATAAGCTCAGCCTGGGTATTTGAGAATTCATTGCTGTGAAGACTTATTCTGGCAGGTCAACACAAGCATTATTCATAGGCCTCAATTCAGTCTGTCATCTGAAATGAAAGAGAGCCTTTCTTTAAAAAGCTAAAATCCATCTTTAATTTGTTATCCTAGTAACTGTATCAAAAACTCTTATAAAACAAATATAAAAATGAGAGCAAGCTGATGAGCAATTGAAACACAGTAAAATAGATCTGGAAGTACTGCAGAGCCACCAAATCCTTGCTCCAGCTATTGCAGACAACCAGTTCATATAATATTGCAGACAACCAGTTCATATAACCTTTTTCATAAATATATCAAGATCTCTCTTAAAAGCAGTTAGTTTTATTTCTTCATTTACTGCTATTCTACAGTTATTTGTATTTCTTCCAGTCTGAGTTATAGATTCATAGATTATATGCCAGAGTGGACCACTGTGATCATCAAATTTGACCTCCATAATCTGCAGGATTGCCCTGAATTCATTTAAGCAGCCAGTGATTTTACAACCATGAGTTTTTTAGGAAAGGGCCATGGTATCAGTGTTGACTGATGGGATTAATCAGCTCATGTTAACACACTGATTATCATATAGTAAAGGGAAATGTTTCAAAAGAGTACTCCATTCTGAAACATAAAGTAAAATCATTTGGACTTCCAGAGAGGTCATGGTTGAAATATCATAAAACCCTCTTTACTCAAAACAGATGTTTATTAAGATTAATTTAGTGTGAAAAATGAACCAGGATGCATATAAAAGACAATGCCTCCTCAATTATGTAATAGGACACCTCCTCATTATAGTGTGTTCACTGAAGATGATGGTATTTTCCTAGGGGATGTATAACTATGGTTTGCCAAAGTCCCTCTCCCTCATTTTAGATTAAATATCAGACTGCAGAGCATGAAGCCAAGTGAACAGAAACAAGAGAACTCAAATAAACATAATTTAAATGAAAAAGAAAAGGCCTGTTAAGCATGTTTTCTAAGTAAATGTGTTCAAAATAGAAAGTTACAATGATGCCAGCATACAAATACAGAGAAAAATCACCAGAATTTAATATAAGCAAAAATACTTCTTTCCTACATTAGTACATGTATTGAAATGAAATGCAATCTGTAAGTGTAAATATTCATGGAACTTTACACAGAAATGAAACAACTTCTCTTTCTTGCCACGTTTTCTCTTTTTTGCCTGTCTCTTTCTGTGAGCTCCCTCCAGTGTTCTCAAGGAAGTATTGAATCATTTCATTTTCGTATATTCCATTTTTATCACAGGAAGCACCAGGATAAGAAAGATTATATTCATCTAATCTCCAAGGATGTACAATCTGAGCTAAAGCTCTGATCTAAACCTGATTGTGAAAATAGGCACTGCAAGAAGAAGATGCCCCTCACCCACTACAGATGTCCCTTAGAATGAATGGCACATGTGCCAAAAGTGCTGCTGGCTGTAGAGGTGACTACAGTATGAGCGGAGACTGTGTACCAACTTTGAGATTATTTAGAGTTAAGGAGTATCAATTATTTCCCTGTTTCCCCCTAGGGATTAACAAGAAGGATTTCTGCTCTAAACTGGAGGCTCATCAGTTGGAAAAGACAAAACGGTCAGGAAAGCCAGATCTCTGACTCTCAGTCGTCAACATGAAAAAACAAGTTGGCTCTAAGACCCTGTCAGGTAAGATACATTCCATATTGCAATAATAATGCCTTTGTACAAGTCTAAGCTGAAAAGGGATATGATTACACTTTGGCAGAAACCATCCAGGGCACTGAATCCAGTTCGCTGTGGACATGCCAGTCTGCTTGGAGCCAGCTCAGGGATCTCTATACAGCGCTGCTATGCAGGCTACAAACATGCCAAAAGTGCTCTAACACCTATTTACATCTAGTTCAACTCCTGCTTCTACCAAGATAAATAAAAATAGAGTCAAACACTATATTTCTATGCCTCTTCCACTGGCTTTCTGGAATTACTAAACAAATGATAATAAAATTTTCCTCTGTCAGGCTAACCTGCCTGGTTTATTTCTGCTGGTTTGTGTTTTAGTGTTTGTTCACTGACAGAATAAAACAATTTGAGCTGGGGCTGTCACATTATGTTTC
This sequence comes from Mystacornis crossleyi, assembly GCA_013400655.1. Classification (NCBI taxonomy): domain Eukaryota; kingdom Metazoa; phylum Chordata; class Aves; order Passeriformes; family Timaliidae; genus Mystacornis; species Mystacornis crossleyi. The sequence continues at coordinate 4,359 of VYZQ01046029.1, read as the reverse complement.
TATGCTTTCTTCCACAAGCTATTTGTTCCCATCCCTTCCCTTGTACCCAAGTGAGCCATGAAAAGGGTCAGGGAGCTTAGTTGTATTAAAACTAGGCAAATATTGGGAGAACATACAGAAGCTTAAAGTCATAAGTAACAGAACTAAAGATAACCTAATTTTGAGTACTGCAATGTCAATTAATTTCGTGTCTTTACTGGTACTTTAGTTACTGTAAAAGTGAGTGTGACATGCCACTCTCCTGCTAATCCGCATGATATCCAGCATATAGTGACACATTGCCTGACCTCAGAAACGTCCGAATGGAGCTATGGAATTACTCCAGTCCTTTGTGGGTTTGGCAAAGACTTTGTAGAATTTCTAGTGACGTGTGTGTGCTGGGCCTGACTCAAATCCCAGCAATGGAAATTTCTTTGATTTGGCTTATTGTTATTTCTGACCCTGTAAATGTGGGAAGCACTCAGGCATTCAGAAAGACATTGTTTCCCTGACATATCAGTTGGTCATTGCTGTTTACATCAATTGAAACAATTAAAATTCCAGTTTGATTTTTCCTCTTTCACTTTCAAAGCACTTACAATAACATCAATTCAACGCCCGTCCAACCATCATGTTGGATGGTTTGTTATGTACACAGCAGGATTTGAGTTTCTTATGTGAAAACTGAAAAAAAAAAAGGTCCAGATTTCACAACTCCCTTTCTTCTATCATTGTCTGTAAATAACTCCAGAATAGCTCTTTCCATTTTCTCCCCTCTTCTCCTTTACAATAATTCTTTAAATAGGTTCTTTCTACATTTTGATTTTTCTACCCTTTTTGCATTTTTATTCTATCCATTCTCTTGTAAACGTCACTCTACCATCACATTTTCATGTTGATAACATGGAATCAATGGAAGATCACTTCTCAATACAGTTCCTTTTTAATACAAGACATTAGTATACTCTGTGCTGCATTCCTGACTGAAGTTCATCTTAATACTTCATACCAGATTTTTTAAATCAACTTTTATTTAAGGGTTGGAATTTTAGAAAGTAGTTAGTTTGTTTTCACTCTGAAACCCATTAATCTGGAGAATAATTTTCAAGTTATAATTTTCTCTAAAAATGTCTACTGTTAGACATCATATATACAGACACATTTCGAGACAAAACTATATTTCACACAAAGAGCTTCTGTATTTTAACTATTATTGGTATAAATGTTGTTGTGATGGTCTAGTTCCAAGAGGAATAATAGAATCTTCATGTTACTGCCAAGTGAACTGGTTTCTAGCCGTCAGTATTTGTGACCACAGACAATACAAGTTGCAGTTCATATCCATTCTTTCCACAAAACTTTGTTTCAATGAAGTGACCATACTTCCTTTGTACAGGTTTGTACTGTCTTCCAGCCCTACTTTTAAACACCAAAGAAGATTGCTTTACACATCCACAAGGTTGTATTTACTTTGAGTGTAAGCCAGTAAGCATGCACACTGTTGGCTTAGAAGTTCAAACTGTCATCAAATACAGTTTCTTCCTTTTTGATTTGTCTTGGTTACAAATGTGGACTGTGAGCGAATTGCCTTCCTCTTGATATTCTGTTCAGTTTGCAACACTGCCATCACGTAAAGAAAGTTACTGGCTTTATGGCAGAAAAAATATAAAATGTATTAAATGGACCACATGTAGTTTTCTATTGCCTGTGCCACATTAGGACCTTTGTAACACTGGGAGGAGGTTCAGGAGCTTTATTCCTTTTGTTTATCTCTCACACCAAAGGAAATTACAATTTGAGGAGTTACCTGTCTCTGAGACAACCCCAGCAGCCCCTCTTTAATGGGAACATTGATTGATAATCACAGGGAAACATGAACACCTTTTCACTGGCAGGTTTTCCCAGGACATTTTATTGGAAGTGCCTGTTAAGCAGGTGGGTGCACCAAGACCTGATGATCAGCTTGCTGTCCTCACACTGCACACAAAACTCTTGTAGTTTGCAATGTCCTAATTTCTTCTCTTCCATACATGCTCCTGCTGAGACACAACAGAGTGCACAGTGCATGTGGTTTTACCAATTTACCTACATTGCTTTTGGTGGGACTGTAGTCCTTTGTGTGTGTTTTTGGAATTTTACTCCAACTTTAAAATCTTAAATTTCAAGGTTAGTGGTTTTTCTAAGCAATTACAGGAAGCTTCAGCATGTACTATTGAAACCTATCTGCTCCAAAGTAAGCTCTAAGCTTTTAAAAGAAGGTGGCTGTGGAAGTGCAAATGACTACTGAGGAGATGCAGTTACTGTATACAGGAAGCTCGGATCAAGTTCAAATGAAAGCTCTGGGCACCAGTTCTTAGCAACTGATTTTAAGGCAGTTGTAATCTTCAAAGCTATCTATTTATCTCTACAGCAGAGTCCCTGGGTATTATATACCTAATGAGTTAGACCATTTGAGCAACCTTCTTTCACATTAAAAAGAGACTTGAACTTTTTCTTTTGCCAGATTAACTGTTCTATCTATTTCTGACAGATGAGATCAGCTACATGGAATTTTAATACTCTGTTTTTTCTAAAATGTGTCTCTGTTTATTTCCTTGGGCTGGAATGGATGTTTTAAGACTGCTGAGGTTCAAAACTGGTTGTGTAATTACTATAATTGTTTTGAGGTGTTTTTCAGTACTATTGGTCACATGCATAAAGCAAAAATAAATATGTAAAAGTAGAAATAAAGACATGATCTTGTTCCCAAAGAATTTCCAGCTAAGGTCCTGATCTAGTAAAAGAGTTATGTGCTTTACTGTGTGTGCCTTGTGAGGTTCCATTGACCTCGGTGGGAATATTCAAAGTCGTTTAATAAGTGTATAAATCTTTGCAAAATTAGGAGGTAAACTATAGTATGTCTGTTAAAATTTACTCTGCTTTAATGAACTGTAGTCTCCTTTTTTGGCCAAAATATGTATAGAGTGTTCCACTTATTTTAAAGAATCTGAATCTCATTAGAAAATAAACCATTACTTGGCATAGGCATCAACACACTGTTTTTCTCTGAAAGCAGGAAGGGAAGGTGAAGTTCAAAATTTCAAAATAGCTTTCATATTTCTACTGTTTAAATGTAAACAAAGCAGCACTCTAATAGAAAAAACTCTGTAGATTCTTATCCAGTGGCCACTTAAATGAGAATACTTTAAGGGAGTGTAAATGTTTGCTTTATTAAATATTGGAACAAACCATACAGTTGAATGTGCACAAAACCACAGGTTAACGCTCTCACCTACACTTTTAG
>VYZQ01046026.1:36271-68441 GCA_013400655.1 Mystacornis crossleyi | reverse complement strand
GAAAAGAGTTCCAAGATCATTGATTTCAACCATGAACCTACTGGTCCCCACAGGCTGGGCGATTGCCACGTGACTGCGAGGTGTTAAGTGCCTTCAAATCCCAACAAAATCCGCGGAGCTGGGAGCTGCGGGCACGTGCAGGAGCTGTGCAGAATCCTGTTTCATCCAGGCTGCCGGGGACCTGCCTCCAGGGCTGCCGTGCCACCCACCTGCCGAGGAGCTCGCGTGGAAAAGGCGCCTGCTTCGGTCAATATTTTGTGTCATTTCATGGTTGCATGCATGGAGGGCAAAACTATTCCAGATTTACAGGGCTTCTCAGCCAAAAATGCTCATAAAACTCCAGTTTGCCAAAAATGGTAACATTACCAGTAACAAAATCTAATTTGTGAACTTCACTACGAAAAAGGCCTCTTTGTAAAACTATGATTTCATCTAGGAATATGGATTCAAAAGATTTTATTATTTCATTAACCAAACCTCTCTTTTGCTATTCCAAATGTTACAATCCAGAATCTTTAAGTGAAACCATAAAAATCTACCAAAAAAATCCCCAAACCAACAAGACAACAACCTAAGAAAATACTTCTGAGATGCATTAGACTTTTATTTTTCCCACTTAAAATAGATTGGACAGCATTTTTCTACAATGTCCACTGGAGTCCTTTCAGATGCTGTGTTGTGTTTACACTATCAATTGTTTACAATAATTATGAAATTAAATTAAGCCACATAACCATGTATTTAGGCATTCCCTGTGAACTGTAACCACTGAGCAAACTACTTGAAAAACATGTACTACGCGTTGTATTTCTCAACTTTTAGCTGGAATTTCTTTCCTAATCCAAAAATAATGCATAAGCAGCACAGATACAAAATACATAAAATCTAGATTTTGAGGATGTTTAAAACTACAGGTGAAAAGAAAAAGTACTACTAAAACTTGACTTAATAAAAGGTATTTCTTGAGATCATTTAAAATTCCTAAGTATACCTTAAAACAAGTAAACATTTCAAATAGATTTCTCTGAGGAAATATAGCCACCTGCTTTTGTATATTTTCTGGAGAGGGAAAAAAGATAGACTCCTGTTGTGCAAAAATAAATTGTGCAGTTTGTGGTAACTTCATTAAAGATGAACAATTTTAAGCTAGCAGTGAGACATAAATGCTTAACACAAGAGTCTCTTTCTTAAAGAAGCTTTGAAACATGCCTGCTTTAAACTATAGATTTACAGGCAGAGAAGGAGCAAAATATTTTAATATATTAACTGTATAGTCTGGTCAATGAAAGCGTTAAAATCAGATTAAAAACTCAACAAGCCACAAGCTGTCCTGTAGTAGTTTCTTAGTCCCTGGCACTTGCAAACCTGGTGAATTAGGATATGGTCTCACTGAGAAGTTGCTCTCACTGTAATAATAGACTTTCGATTGCTAGGAGAAGAAAGGATACATCCCTTAAAGTCTATTTTGTGGGCCTATTTCAAGGACCTGGTTAATAATCGAGACACTTAAGCATGTGCTACATTTCATGGTACTTAAACACAAGTTTATGAAGTAGTTTAGTTTAACTCTGATAGTGATCTCTATCTGATTACTAGTTTTTTTCCAAATTTCAGACTATTTGAACTGCTGTTTTCTTGTCTAAATGCATGATTTAAGGTCAACTAGATTGAGAAACGATAAAAGGTTCCTTCATAATTAACTGATTTTATCAAACTCCAGAAATAAAATTCAAATATTCTGAAAAATCAGGTCCTCCAGTGCAGTTCTGCAGTGTTGTCTCTGAACCCTCCACCTAGGAAGGGAGACACCTCTGGTTTAGAACTCATGTACCAAGGAAATATAGTATTCCTACCTTTCATTAAATGGCAAATAAGAATTAAAAGAAACAGCCATAATAGTCCAAAGGATAAATTATTAATTTCCTGCTTTGGGCTGCTCTGGTAAAATGACTTCTGTTTACACAAAAGAGGTTGATTTTGTTTTGAAACACTGTCTTGTTTACTGTTCTTATCCCAATCCTGCAAACTCCTCACCCTTCTCCTTGTACTGCAATATAAACATTGAAAGTAACAATGATTCTCTTGCCAAAGCTGTCTTTGCTCATACCTGAACACCTTAATCTATCTATTTATAGCATCTTAAGAAAATAATTTAAATCACCAGAATGGTGTTTCTTCCACTCATTCAATACATGAATATGAACCAAATATACTCTTTTGTGAAATATGTGTTGCTAGGACCCTGGCATGGTCCTGAAGGCTAAGCTGGGAATATTGTCAAGAATTTTAACGTTTTGACCCAGATGTCTCATAATAGCAGTAGAAAGGGCTGGGGCTTTATAGGCCTGGGTTTTTTGGGGTTTTTTTTTTGGTTTTTTTTTGCTTTGCAGAAGTCTGAAACTATGCCATTAAGACACTTCTGAATTACATGACCAACAGACAGTCTTGTCTAGTGCCTTAAATGAAAGTCTTCTTTAGTATATGGATCAGAAGTTGAAGTATTGCACGTCTCATATGCACAGCACTCAGCACTCAGTGTGAGCTCTTCTGAGATCCTTATCTCTTAACCAGTTTTTCTTCAAAGTCATAAACATCTGGAAATTGTGCACTATTCTTGCTATAGAAATCAAACACTCTAGTCCTTATTTGATCTCCCAGAGAACATTCCCATTGCTTTCTTCTGTTGTGTAGGTGCCACAGGATTTGGCTTTCTATCTGACAGCTTCTTTTCTTTGGTGACTGGGAATCAGTCAGACAAGGATAAACTAGGTTTTTTTGCCAGCTGCCTTATTTAACTGACTAAAAACTGCAATTTTCTAGAGATAGTCGGTGGTTTTACATTTAGATGAAGTTGTTACAAGAGAAAATTTAAGGTCTTTCTTGCCCTTACCAGAAGCAGAGTGCACAGTGCCATTCAGGATTTACCTAGAAAGCTGTGGGCCATTATGAAATCCAAACTCTTAAACGTGCTCCTACTTGTGGATGAGACATACGCCTAGCAGTGTTTTGCCTGGCTAAGGAAAAGAAATAACCAGGGTAGGTACACAGTGATTTCTTCCTCCAGAAGCCCTTGCAGCTTCTGACGGTGTCTGATTTTGGGACTTCCTAAATTGTTTTCTAAGAGATAACACTCAACACTCTCACATATTTGAGATATTAATAGTTTTTCCAAAAGAGAAATATCTTGCTTCATCTGAATCCAGCAAGATCTGGGATTGGTCTGATGTTTCAGAGTGGAAATTTCCATAGCAGCTTTTAACTCCCGGTTTAATAGGAGGCTCTCATGTATGGCCACGGCTCAGCTTTAAAAAGAAGAGCTTTAAAGGATTGTTGGAAAGTTTTACTATCTCATCCTGATTTTGCCATCTGCTCTCTTCCTACCATCAGGTGATCTCAGTAGCTTCATAAGGAACTGAGGATGTTTTTTTTAATTTTTGGAAATAAAAATCAGTGGTGTATGTTACACCCTTGATTCATCTTTAGAACTTACTTTAGAGATTACCATGCCCTATATCATAGTGATCCTCTAGGCCTTACAGTTAAAGTCCTGCTCCCATCAAATCAGAGCAGTCAATATAACATTTTGTTTGAAGCTCTTCATTTAGAGACCTTCAGAATGTCTCACATATCTCAGGAAAAAAACAAGCATGAGCTAAGTTTTGAATAGAAAATACAGTCTGAATAAAACAACATGAAAACAGAAGTCTGAACTGCACATTGGAGAAACAAATCTTCCATTTTTCATGTAAAACAACTAAAAGTGCTCTTTAAAACAAAGTTTTCTACCTGTGTTTTCTCCCCCAAAGAGCATGAATTCCCTTCCCCTCTTGTTTTTATTTTTATTTTCTTTTAATGTTTCCTTCAGGAAAGAAATTATTCTGACCAGGTCTACTTTTCTGAGTGCTCAAATATAAAATTTCCTTAGCAGTTTTGTGCCTGCAGGATATGGCCCCTTGCATGGAGAGGAAATTGCTGGAGGACCTGGGCCATCAGAGCACCTCATACATGGGGGAGACCAGCAGAAGGTGAGCAAATGTGCCACGTTTCAGATCTCGGTTTGTCTTTGTGCCCTAAAAGCCTGAAACAGTTGTATATAAATGCCTTAATAGTAAGGCTGTAAATAACCTTATTTACACAAGATTCTGGAAGGGAAGATATGAAAATATATTTTCTTTACACATTACCACTACACCATTAAAATCTCTGAAGGACTGTCTGTATTTCTTAAACTTTTCTTTTTGCAGAACCCCTTACAAAACATTTCAGTATTAATATTCATTCAGAGTGTATTTAGTTATGACGAAGGATAACAATTTTCATGTGGGCATCTGAATATTCAGGAAAAAATCTGCAAGTGTGACTGACTACACCCTGGTGAAGCATCAAATATGTATTTACTTTCATGAGTTCAGGATGCCAAGTTAATTTATGAGCAGCTGGATGAAATAAAGACATAAGCGAGTTCAAGTTAGCGGTCATCCCAGATCAGCAAAAAATCCTACACTACTGCCCTTGGATTTAACCACTGGAGGTGTTCCCTGTCATGTTGGCCCATGTATATTATCTGTGCCATAAGACTCTTCAAGGGGTCTAAAATGTACATTTAGTGGTATTAGTAAGCAATTGTGCTGCAGGAATCTTTGTGGCTGTCTGTCTTGTTCTGGTCTGGGAATTGTCAATCTCTCTACAGCACGTGAGAATAACATGTTGGGATGCCACAAGAATGTGGGTAACATTTATGTAACCTTCAGCCTTTGTGGGAAAATAAAATCCTTTGTTATTTGGAGTTGACTCAGTACCAGATGGTATGAATAAATGTTTGCAATGCCAATGCTGTTCAGCTTGGCTGATCGATTCTGTCATACTCCCAAGGAGGTAGAGAGGCCTTAAATAACTGATTCAGGATGTAGAAAATATTTTCCTTTTCCTGTTGCAGTAGTATTATGCAGAAGTGATGCTATTCTGACTGCCAGCTTCTCACTCAGTGGGATGAATGAATTATGTAAATATTGATCAGCCTTTTAGCAAAGTTGACACAGCTCATTGCTAACACTTTTATGTATTTTAATTAATTCCAAAGATGCTTAAAGCACAATAGTCGCTATCTTTGGTTTTTTATTTTCTGCTCTGGTGTTATTGTTGTCTGAAGAAACCAAAGCTGATGCAAAACTTCTGTGGGGTTTTTTATGAAATTCTCTCTTGTTTCCAGTCTGGCCAACAAGTGCATTCTTATGGCAGAACCGTTTGGCAAACCTCTCTCGGCCAGTATGGGCCTGATGACAGCAATCTTCTTATTTCTTATGTGTGGAATATCGTGCCTAGTACTGGCCTGAAGCTGACTCAGGGCTTCTAGGTGCACGCAATGAACAAAAACAACAAAGTGGTTCACTTACAGAGTTTGCTTTACATCTTTCTCCTTCTTTAAATTTTCCTCTTTCCTTTCATGACCCAAGGTGGTGGATCTCAAAAACACAGGCAGCAGACCTTTTCTTGGAGGGTTCAATACCTTATGCCCCACATCCTCTAAAGGCTTCTGCCCCTAAAGCTTTATCCTGTGCCAAGATTTATGTGGACCCTTCTAAACAGGGCCACAGAGCTCAAATTGCCTTTTTTTTCCTGAAAAAATGCAACCAAAAAACTCACTGATTTTTCATAAGTACCTAAAGCACGTGCCTCTTTCAACTTCTGTGCTACAAACAAAAATTTGCTGAACACCTGCTGCGGTATCAGGTGGGAAAAACTGCTTCCTCCATGTTTCTGATACAAAACCATTTTTATTTTGTCAGTGTCAGATAAACAGCTTTATGTTGGCTTTGTTCTTCAAACTGCCTGTCTATTTTAACTCATCTCTGGCATTTATGCTGCACTGTGTCAATTAGAAAGCTGTGAAATCTCCAAGGGGTTTCAGCCCTTTTATATCCTTACCACAGCATGTATCAGACTTGCTCCTGCAGAGAATTCCCTCTGCTCTTAGCAGACCACAGAAAAGATAATCTTTCTCTATGTCTAAAAGTGGGACAGATGCATATCTATTTACATATTGGTGACTACAAAACTATTATTAAAAGGAAAATAAAAACCTCTAGGAAAAAATCACATATGAATTGTTTCTTTTATACCAATACAGCAAAGCTTCATTTACAATACTGGAACTTAGAAAGAAATTCCCCTATACCTGTCCTACCTGAATTTATAGCAGACACACAAGTACACTTTTGGATATATACATTATGAACACAGAACTGTCATCACAGCACTTGGGACTGGATTTTAACCTGTACATGTGGCGTACACCTGTGCTTTGTATGACAATGCGCTTGATTTGCAGTGTGGGAGACTCCCAGGTTCAAAGTTAATCTGGTGTCTTTTTTTTTCTTTCTCTTACAAGATCATTTTAAGATTTTCTCTGTAATTCTCACACAGCTTCTGGGGTAACTGCATCTTTAGTTCTACTTCCTTTAAGAGCATGGAACTTATTTTCAGTAATGCAGAATTAACTATTAAGAAAAAAACACCAAGGATTATGATATGTCACAGCAATGTTGCTGTTCAAATTACCCACTCTATATACTTTCTCTTAAGGCAAATAATGTTCAAGAAGAAATCAATTTCATCAAATAAAAAAAAGACAGAAAGCCAAACCCAGGTAAATGTAGAGAGCTTTTTTCACTGCTTACTGCAAAAACCATAATCGCAATCTCTGCTGTACTCACCCTGCAAACAATCCTTGCACTTTTCCTGGGATGAGCACTGTGAAGGTGTTATACAGTTACTTTTCTTTCTGTTTTATTCATTCGAAAAAAGATCACCAACCACTTCTCTTTCTCCCGGGCCAGACTTCTCATGGACCCAACTGGGACCATCCACCTCCCTTTCCTTTCCCTTCCTCCCCCTCCCTTACTCGATTCAAGGCAGCTGCTGCGTCCTAAACTGAACAATAACAGAGGTTGGCTATCTGGACTTTTCCAGGCAAAATGGCTATATCCTATACATGGAGTACACTATCCTCTTTGTAATTTAATGCTGGCATCCTTGACAAGGTAGCTGCATTCTGTCTCACAGCATGTTGTATATTTTAAATGCTGTTGTACAACTGCTGGCCAGACCGCACAGTATAAAGTAACGGCTGAACAAAAAAGAAATTCAGTACTAACAGGCAAACCGCAGAAGTTTTGGCTGAGCATCCAAAACTGCTAATGCTTATCGGGACCTCCTGAGAGCCCCCCTCCTTCTACAGCCCAGAAACCTCCACCGCCAACTGTCCTGATCCTCATTAACTTCACATCACTGTCATTTGCTATTTTTTTGCAGCAGCAGCCTCCACAAGCTGCTTGGCACTTCCCAAACACAGTAAGAGACATGCTTTGCTATTGTTTTCTCCTCTTTTTTTTTTTTTTAATTTTATTTTTGGGGACAGCAGGAGACATGAGCTGTGCCGGAGAAATTACAGAATTAGTGCAAGCCCTGCCCTGTGTCTGTGCAGCAATGAGGTGCCATCTGATGAGAGCTGGAATCTGGCCTCCCCAGCACTTCAGGGGTCCTTTGCTATTTGTCACACCATCAGGCCTCCAATCCTGCCAGCTCAGTCTGAAGCATGGAAGCAGCTCCATTAAGTTCAAAAAGGCATCCATTTTAAAAGTTATGCCAGAGAGTTTGCATCTTAGCAGAAACAAGGACTCCTCCACACGTGCTATGAGAGTGCATCAAAATGTAGTGAAGGAAAGGCTGAACACAGCTCTTTACATAAATGCCTGCAGCATGCCTTTACCTGACAGACAGCAGCTTCTCAAGCTTTCCCTTCTCCTCTCCATCCCTGCTCAGCCTGTGTCTGCAGCAGGATGACAGCTGCCATCCTCAGCACAGCTGTCAAGTGCAGGGCTTAGACTCCATGCGTTTCTCCTGACAGAAATACCATCACTGATCCTTTCCTCTGCCAATGAGCGCTACTGTGAGACTGTTCGGGGTTTATGCAATTTCTTAGAAATGTCCTTGGACCAGAGTTAAGTGTCAGGATGCACTGTGTAACCACAACTCTATCTGAAAACTGCAATTACCCTTCCAAAGGACCAAAGGACAGAAAGTAGAGAAAGACAACACAGACTCCATCACAGGATCAATGGGATTCACTAATTATATTTTTTTTTTCTTTTTCTTTCCTTTCTCTTCCTTCTTATCTGGATGCTCATCTAGTGCTATTTTACCCATTTGGCTTCTTATGACAGGCTTCCCTGCTTCCTGCCCCTTGGTCTCCTCTCTTTGTTTCTCCCGTGGTTTGTAATGCTTTATTCCCCATCACAATTAAGGAGTTCTGTCCGCACTCACAGGTCCCAGTGTCTGAATGGCCCATTGGCAGAAAGATTAGCAAAACTAATTTTTCTACAGATGGTTAAGAATCACAATTTTTGAGGAAAGCAACTACTCTAATGAATCTGTGACCTACCAGTGCCCTGGGGAATATCTGTTAGGTGTCACCAACACGCCGATAAAAACACTTGCTAACATGATTTCACTCACTCAGTGTGATAATACAATGTTATCCCTTGGATCTGATCCACAGCACCAAAAAGGGTGAGTATGTATTGGGAGGTTTTGTTTGTTTTTTTAACAACAACAAACATGGCTTCTGGCTTCCTTGTGGGTGGTATATTAAATGTGAATTTTTTCCCCCTAAAGTGGTTCAGCTATTAATTTATTTTCTCCCTGCCTTGCTTGAACCATAATATTGTGGTAATATTAGTTACATATTTGGATTGCTACAAATCAGATATGCTGATTTTAAGATTTTCCTCTTGTTTAGTGCCAAGTGTTAGAAATAATTAATTAGCATGTAATGTAGCACCGAAAAGATCCTGATTCCCAGGATTTTTATAACCTGAAGTATCTTCTTATAGATATAATCTTGCTGTAGATGATAAAATGGTATATGTTCAGTACTTGTGGGGGTATTCCTCAGCAAAGGGCAGCAGTGTGGATTAAAACAGCAAATTCTCAGAGTTATGATTAGAAAATCCTCATGATCCCATGGACAAGACTCGCTGAGACATGAAGTGGTACAAGTACCCATAAAATGGCTCTAAATAACAAAGTAGTGCTTGTTGGCAGTTGAAAAAATAAATAAGTCTTTAACTTAGGAAAGAAATTGAATCCAAATATTAATTGTCTGAGGGAAAAAAAGCCCACCATCCAGTACATCCTTCATTGCTGCTTCATTTCACATGTTTATAAGGACATGAGCTTTTCTTTCCTCATCTGGTGAAGAAGAAAATAATGCACACCTCAAAAAGCAGATAGGTATTTTTTAACTGTATATTAGAATTATCCAAATAATTTAACATGCTGCATAATTAACAAGAAATTGAACTTACGGGTGTATCTGGGTAGGTGTGTTACGAAAGAAGAAAAAAAACCTACCTGAAAACATTCTGCTAAAGGCCAGATATTGCTTGTGTGAAGTTATGATTTTACACTAACTGCTATCAGTGGACACCATAGTTTGGCCCAGGATTACACACCAACTGCATATGTATCTCATAATTACATATGGTTGCACAGATCCTTCCCATCAGCTCCACTGCCTTCTTCATGCTGCTGGATAACCCCACGGTGGAGGGGAACAAGGCCTTTACTCCATGTTTCACTGAAATTCAGTTTTATTTGAGCTAAAAATATGTGTTCAAAATGGCTTGAGAATTTGCACAAGCAAGAAACTAGACACCATGCCTCCTAACCCATCTCCCAGAACCATCAGATATAGTGGTTTCCCACTAAGAAGTCCCTTCCAAGCACTTTGGCTCACTGGCTGGCCAGCATAAGAGGCATTTATGTATACATTGGATTATATACAACCTTTGTCTGGCTAAGTCTTTTGCTTTTAAGTTTGTTAATCCTGGTATCTTTGGGTTCTGACTCACAAGTCAGATAGTTATCTTTGGATGTCTGCAGTGATTCCTGCTCTTCGGTGCCTGGACCACCCGCCTCTCGGAGCTCTCCCCCAAGCCCACCTTCCTCCCACTGCAGTGGGACTCGGGCTGTGACTGACCCACCATCCCCAAGGAGCAGCTGTCCCCGTCACATCTCGGCAAGGAGGGAATGGCAAAAACCTACACCACCCCCAGCACAGTTCTCATCTGGAATGTGGGCAATGCACACGGTGTTCTCCACACTTTAAAGAACTTACACTCAGTTTAGCTGAATTAATCTGAAATCTGGGAAAATGGTAGAAGGACATCTCCTTACTTCCTTTCCCAGAGGCTTCCTCAGCACTGCTTTGCCCCATTCGATGTAAGGGCCTTTTCTATTAGGTCAGGTCCTGCCCTGTTCAGAAGCAGATATTCAGGAGTTTAGGGATGTTTAGGTATTTAGAGATATTTACAGTTACAAATATATTCATGCAGGAACTCAATCAAACTGAGGTATTAGCTGCAGGGAAATATTTCATTACCTACAATTTAAAGTGCCCAGGTCCCTAAAGAGAACCATGCTAGTTAGTGACTGTTCCAGTGCTAATGGGGAAGTCAGTGAGAAGTACGGGAAAATAAAGGTTGCTGAAACATGGACATGTGGCACAGAGTTTGAAAGACCGTGGTAAACAATGTAAGGAGTGACAAGAACCGAACTCTCTTTTGACACAGGCTGCATTGGGTTGCATATGATGTGGAATTCAGTTTTGATGATGGATGGAATTTAGTAAAGATAACATTTTGTCTTGTAGTCCACTTTCTTGAAAGTGGACAACCCACTGGTTGTGAAGAGATGGATATCACAAATGTGTGTGAAATGCTAGAAACTGTCTCTGAGACCAGTTCACTGTATAAAGTTAATCACTATTCTGTAGGGGGAAAAACCCTCATTTTGAGGAGCACTGACCCCTCTGAAAACCTTCTCTAAAAGCTGCCAGTGTTGATTTTGATCCCAGAGAATAATAGAAAGTTGTATGTTGCTGTACAAGTCTTCCCACTATTTTCTCTTGGTAATGGAATGAATATTGATACAAAGTCTTCCAGTCATGTCTAGTACTGACATTCAACCTGGGAAAAAATGTATTAACACCCTGACTAGTACCTAGGCAAGGCACCTAGTACTACTCTATCCTTGAATTTTTGACTGCAAACTTTGTTTCAGCTCTTCATGTCATGGTTGTCTATCACCTGTTGAAACAATATTATTTAACGGGCTTTTTTATCCTCAGACAGTTCTTCACAGAATTTTACCATCTGGCCATCATGGCCTGTTTTTCTGCATGTCATCTGTTTTCCATTTAAAAATTCTGGTTTGTGGTTTAGAAACTCTGTCTGTGACCTCTGTATCTTGAATATTCTCGGCAAGTCACCTTCTTCATTACTGTCCTCTAATTCCTCTCATTTCTTCTGATCTCCTCTTATTATACCTGACTAAATAGATTTGTTTATTTTGGCCCTAGTCTAGTCTCTGATCTTGTGCTTATTTAATCCTTAATCCTCTTAACACCTCAACTGAGAGAGATCCATTTTTCTTTTCGGGGCATCTGTTCTTTCTAAATTAATTCTTAACTACAATGGTGTCTCAAGCAGCCACTTAATATTGAGATATTCCTCCTTCTTCAACATTAATAGCATTGAAAATTTGTTATTACTGCCAGTAATGCAGTGCTCAAGCAGTAGGTGGAAGACAGAGCTCAATTAAACCAGGGCTCCTGCAACATTTTCATTGCTCACATAAAAGAAGCTACACACATGAGCTTAGGCTCTGAGACAGAATTTCCTCCAATATACATTTTGCAGCTGGCAAAAGGAGATATGAGGCTTTCTTTGGTTTGGCATTTTGTCCATCAGTAAACTGATGTCCAGGTCTCCCACTATTACTTGTGAAGAGGCAACAGTGAAGTCAACACTACTAAATCTTTTCAATACAGGACTGTGAAGGTCACTGGCCACCTTTGATAGACTTTCCTGTTACAAAAAGAATGAGCAACCCTTAATATTTCTGCATTATCCCTGTACGCAGGATTAATTTCATAAAAATTGTGTGTACTTCTGCTGCAGCGCAAGACTGAAGTAGCTTATGCATTGATTCACAGATTTATTGTACTTCTTCCATGAGACTAGTGATCAGGACAAAACCCGGATCACCAATATAGTAACTGGAGACAATAATTTCTCTGCTTTTTTTTTTTCTTTTTTTTTAACTGAATAAAGCTTCTCTGGAAAGATGACCTTGCCTGTTTGCCTAATTGCCTTACTTTGAGACTGTCAGTGGTAGCTGTCAGCCTGTGTGGTGGGAGCATCACCCAGCACATCAAACATCTGTGTCATCTTTTTGGTTTTGTTTTGCGCTACTTTTTTCTGTCATGACTTTACAGAAACACAGCAGATGCTGGGCACATTGACTGCTGTGCTGTGCTGTTTCCTGGAGATCTCCCACACTGCTGACCTGGCTGGCTGAGCAAGCCCTCAGCCAGACCTTGGCACTTTGGTCTCTCCTACAGAGAGCTGCTCTTAGCACCTTCTGCATTAACCAGTGCAACTCTCCGAGGGTGGCACTCTGAGTATCTCCCACACCATCTGCTCCTGCCAGTGGAAAATATTTCTTCCTAAAAACTGGGCTGTGATGGCTGAAACACGGCTGTGCTATGGGCACAGGAAAGAACTGGATTTGGGTTTCAGCTATACATCTTCTTTAGCCTATGATAAACCCATTTCAACAACGTCTTGAAAAAGAGACAGGAATAAAACCAGAGTCTTACAGATGTACCAGTTTGGATGTTCTTCACTGCCACATAACTCTTGTAGCAATATTAGAGAAAACACCAGTCAGAGTATTTCTTGTTCAATAAAATGTACAATACACAAAACCCTTGCTGAAACTACTACTGAATACAACCACGACAAAATCATGAGGCTGTCCAATTTGCCTGCACTTGTCTTAGAAGTGCTTCTCAGGGAAAGATGCTTAAGGGAAAACTTAAACAATTCAGCTTCCAACAGATAGCAGGTAAAAAGTCATTAAAACTTCAATCTTTGACTACATTAACCTAGTGACTTTTCTCAGCTTTGGAACTTTTATCAGTCTTCCTACCAAAACCCCCTAATTTGTGAGCCTTTGCTGACAACAGTGTCCCGTATATGAAAGGTCTTGGTTAAGGAGAAAAGGCACACTTAAAAAATTTGCTTTGCTTCATATACATGCTGGAAAAATTCTGTAATTACTAGAAAAGTAAATACAACTGAAATTATATTTAATGCAGATAGTACCTGAAAATTCAAGAACATCATCTGACAGTAAATTGTTTTGTTAGAGAAATATATATTTTTTAACATTCCTTTCCTTTTTTGACCTTTTTTGTTCTTGTTTGGCAAGGGCTTCATACAAGCATTTTGTACATGGCAGAACATGTAAAGAACAATGACTTACCTCAAAAAATAGAAATTCTGTGCAATACATGAAGTAGGAACAGTGTCACTTATTAATTTCTGTCTTCATGATGAACATTAAAGAATTTTACTTAGTTTGCAAACACTTTCCATGCTTAGCTACAATATTAGGGATTAATAAGAGCTTATATTTCAAGCAGACAGAGATCTCTTTTTTTGCCTTGAATTAAAGCTGACTTCTGGAACGTGACTAATTTACATTTGCTAACGTGGTGGTAGAAAAACATGCTCATCCACAGCTCAGTGAGTGTGAGCAAACATGCCTTGCCATGCCTGGCCACCATCAGGACTGTATTTGCAGTCAAGTTGAACTATACAGTCCCAGACCTTGGCTACAACCTGGCAGAGGGACAATATATAGNACACCAGTCAGAGTATTTCTTGTTCAATAAAATGTACAATACACAAAACCCTTGCTGAAACTACTACTGAATACAACCACGACAAAATCATGAGGCTGTCCAATTTGCCTGCACTTGTCTTAGAAGTGCTTCTCAGGGAAAGATGCTTAAGGGAAAACTTAAACAATTCAGCTTCCAACAGATAGCAGGTAAAAAGTCATTAAAACTTCAATCTTTGACTACATTAACCTAGTGACTTTTCTCAGCTTTGGAACTTTTATCAGTCTTCCTACCAAAACCCCCTAATTTGTGAGCCTTTGCTGACAACAGTGTCCCGTATATGAAAGGTCTTGGTTAAGGAGAAAAGGCACACTTAAAAAATTTGCTTTGCTTCATATACATGCTGGAAAAATTCTGTAATTACTAGAAAAGTAAATACAACTGAAATTATATTTAATGCAGATAGTACCTGAAAATTCAAGAACATCATCTGACAGTAAATTGTTTTGTTAGAGAAATATATATTTTTTAACATTCCTTTCCTTTTTTGACCTTTTTTGTTCTTGTTTGGCAAGGGCTTCATACAAGCATTTTGTACATGGCAGAACATGTAAAGAACAATGACTTACCTCAAAAAATAGAAATTCTGTGCAATACATGAAGTAGGAACAGTGTCACTTATTAATTTCTGTCTTCATGATGAACATTAAAGAATTTTACTTAGTTTGCAAACACTTTCCATGCTTAGCTACAATATTAGGGATTAATAAGAGCTTATATTTCAAGCAGACAGAGATCTCTTTTTTTGCCTTGAATTAAAGCTGACTTCTGGAACGTGACTAATTTACATTTGCTAACGTGGTGGTAGAAAAACATGCTCATCCACAGCTCAGTGAGTGTGAGCAAACATGCCTTGCCATGCCTGGCCACCATCAGGACTGTATTTGCAGTCAAGTTGAACTATACAGTCCCAGACCTTGGCTACAACCTGGCAGAGGGACAATATATAGACATGTGTGAATAATTTTATTATTCCATCATCTGTGGCCTTGGTAATGGTGATGTAAAAGCAATGATAAATCACATCTCTGTGTGAAATTGTCACTGTACTGTCTCTTTACTGCTGTGGTTTTGGAGTAGGGCAACATAAATCCATTGCTTCTGTACTGACCTAATATCTTTAGAAAGGAAAGGACAAAACTTGATCTGAAAAGCTCCTGTTTCACACTTCAGTTGGCACTTGAGTTCTTTGAACGAACACATTACTCAAATAGGTGTGTACAGTTTGATACTGCTTGGCTCCATCATATAATATGAAACATATATGGGAAATATAAATCCTGCAGGTCTCTTTTAGCTCTGCTAATTCACGGCGAACTGGCAAAATTCAGGTCTTCTACTTGACTTAGGCTTTCCCTCTCCTGAAGTAAGAACAATGATGCAGAGATACTTGTCTCTGGACCTTTGGAAATTAGCTGGAAACAAATACAGAAATTTGTAACTACTCTGCCTTTAAGAGAGTAGAGCCTCACATTTGTGTCGCTTTTCTACAAGAGCTGCTGAAAAACTTGTGATGTCTTCTCTGCTCTGACAAATGGTTCATAAGTTCAAAAACATTATCTCTGTTCTCATCTCCTTATTAGGTAATTTTAACCACTTTGAAGACCTGGCAAATTCACCTTATTAGTGAGAACCACCCCCCCCACCTCAACCCCCCATGCCTAGTTTTCACAGTTCAAATGTTTCAACATAAAAGCAAATATTTCCTTCAGAAAGATAATTTGCTATCCAAACAAACATAATTAGAAGCAATCTGGTGAAATAACACAGTCCAATTAGCATATAAGAAACTAAGAGAAAATACAAAACTAAACAGTACCTAAAATCTTTTCTGAGTGTTCTTGTCTGATTTATTCTAATTCATCCATTATCCAAATTTTAGAAGTGAACAAAGCAATCTTGAAGTAATCTTGCCATCCAAAGTACAGACCAAGTCTGGACTGTAATTGCTTCTCTTCCTTGAGAAATACAGTAAACAATTTCACAGTGCATATGACGAAGTTTATCATTGGCCATGCTAATTGGTATATACTTTACCCTTGCCAGCTCAAAGGAAAAACATTACAAAAGAGAAAGATGCAGAAACAGCACTCGTTTGTATAAGTTATATAGATGAATAAATGTACCAGTTTGCAGCAATAACAGATCCAACCCTTCAGAGAGCACTGAGTGTTTGTGAACTGTTCAAGCACTCATTGGCTGTTGACATTCTTTAAAAATGAATAATTTATTTGAGTTTGGGAGAGTAGCACATGATCTAATAAAATAAACAAGTCATTGTCATCTGCAGGTACTGAGCCAGATATATGACTTAAGCCTTGGTGGAAGCACTAGTGCTATTTGCATAGAATACTCATTTGGTGCTAATGTTCAGAAAGCTCTGCTGACAGCTCTGGCCTCTGCAGGGAGATATGAATCTTCACCTGCTGTCTGCTCCCACCTGCTGCTGAGGTCTCTTGTAAACTTAAGGACAGTCCTTGGCTCCTCTAAAAAAAAAATGAATCATTCCACAAATAACTATCAACACCAGTCATTCAAAGCATAACTTGCAGCCTCAACCTTTTTATCAGTACTTATATGAGCAAGCTAGGCTGTGTCTGCAGTGAAAATAAATACAAGGGGAGTGATTTGTGACTGGTGCCTTCTGCTCTGCTCGGACCGAGGACAAGGGTTGCACACAACATCCTATTCCCAGGCAGCCCTCCCGGCTGAGCAGACTCCAACTGGCACGTTCTGTGCTTCATGGCGAAAGGGTGTCCCACCCGAGAGGCAGCCACTCCTGTCTTTCAGTCCTTACCTCCAGAGACAACTGGCTGGTCCCACACAACTGACTAGGACTTGAGAGATTTCTCTTTAACACCATCATGGAAAACTGCATCAGCTCCCCCAAGCACATTATGTTTACTCAAATCCCTGCTATTTACCACACTCAAGGGTTTTGTTTTGCCCAAAGGACATGAACAGAGCACCAGCTAGAAGGAAGGATTTTAAAAGATCATGGATTTGTAATAAAATTGCAGATTACACCAACTGTTACACCATGGGAACTGACAAAATGCATAATATCAAATTTAACTGACATGCTAGTTGTCATACAAAAAAAAAAAAGCACGAATTTTTAAATGTGCAAAGCATCAGCTCTCAGAGCAGGAACCAATTAAGCATGCACTTATGAGCTATGATCTTATGAAACAAGAATTAATGAAACTTCAAAGTGTTACCTTTTGAAGTACAAAGCTGGCAAAAACAGCCTCAGATAATTGCCTAACTGCTCAGAGACAGGACCCAGTCTAGGCTCCAAGACTGGTTTAAAAATCCGTCACCACCCTCTCCTATAGCTACAAGGAAGTGGACAATCAATCTGGACTAACTTCTGATAGTGGCGTTTAAGGACTTGCTCCCCAAAATATATACTTATATATATGGACAACCTCCAGCAGGAAGCAAGGAATACCATCACCTCGCCAAGAGGAAACAGCTGGGGGCTAAACTACACAAAGCTGTTCAGTCCTGTGTCTGCAAGAGAGTGTTTTGAAGTTAACAGAGAGAAGAAAATTCCTGAATTTGGCAGCTGGAGCTTTACAGCTTTGCTATCTGGAACTTCATAAACCGGTGTTTAGGCATTTCTCTAGATAATGTACCAAGGGAGTGACAAAACCGAGGGCTGGCGTGTCCAACTCCTGTTGCTTCCCTCCCTGCCTAGTGAAGACTTAGTTAACACAAAGCAGGACAGCTACAAAATGAAAATCAGGGACACATCCAGAAATAACAAATAGTCTGGTAGCTAAGGATGCGTGCCAGACGTGCAGAAGACTGCCTTGTAGGTCCTGGCTCTGAACCAAGGCCAAGCAAGGACTTGGTTTTGGTATCCAGCACCCGTATCAGCAGGTTACAGAGGTCATAAAAGGAACACTTGTATCCTCCATCAGCAAAAATATTTTACTAGGCTAGAGAAACACTGTGAAAAATTACTTGGTTTGGAATTTTTCACAATTTATCCGTATAAGATGTGGCACTTCAAAAAACCCAGGGATGAGGCTACCTGGGACAGAGAATGAACTTTGAGGTAGTTTTTCAGTTCAGCCTTGTCATCTCACCTGAACTTCCAAGGCTTCAATAACAAACGAGAAACTATCATTTTCTACTGTTTAGACTCTCACAATGTGCTTAATCCAAAAGATGCTGTTGCTGTTTTTTTACTTTGACCACAAATTGCAATTCACAAAAATTAATTGCTATCTGGCTTGCAGGACCATGGGCAGAATGCATATAATAAAAAGAAATGGCTTATGTCCTGGTAAGAAGAATACAGCCATTCTCACGTTCTAACTTTCAATTGCTTCAGAGTCATTTATATGAAATATAACTCTGTAACATTCAATATGTTCCTCCACCCAAAATTCAGATACTTATTGACTTCTACCAAATGGGCTTTAGGTCCTTGTGTCAGGGAAAGCCTTTATAGGAACTGTGTCAGACAAAGACTTTGTAGGAACTACAGATTCTAGCCACCCTCAGAAATGTCTCTATAAATATGAATACAGTTTGCATGCTACCAGTATTTAATATCTGCCTTGAGGAAGAACTTCTCAGTCTAACATATTAAATGCACTTTCTTCTTCCAGGTACTGTAGGAGAGCAATAAGTGACATTCCTAGCCTCTGAGTCTCTTATTTTAATAGATCTCAGGTGACTAATAGATCGCAGGTGTGAAGCATGAACAACTTTGGGACTTTGGTCTGGGTTCATTTTACACAACACTAGAAAACGGTACTGTGCCACAATATAGCTCAAACTTCCCAAAGAAAGTCTGCATACTGATTTTAGATGTAAAGAGATAATTTTCAACACTTCATAGCTTGCTCATGCACCCCAAGTTAGGATTTAGAATATTTTACTGTTGACCTTCTCTACTGTATCTTATCATCCACTTTACCTCTTGCTGTGTGAACTGCTGCATCCCCACATTTCACACTGTGAATCATAAGGACTTTGAACCACATCTGAGATGTCTGGAGTTTTAGTTTCTCCCAAATCACTGTGACTTTAGCTTCTTCAACAGCTCTGGTTTTGATCTGATTTATGAGTACTTGTCCTTCCTATTTTTACTACGCTATTGAGGAAGAAAACAAAAATTGTCATACAAATTATTGTTCTCATACATATATAGGAAATCCAGATAAGGACGCTGGATGTAGGTTTAAAGCTTCTTCTTTTTATTTAAAACTAGTAGGATTATTTTCATTAGAACATTTATTAAACTTTGCTCAACTTTTTGTAGATGTGCTCTTGCCCTTTTTTCTTCAGATGGAAAAATATTTTCCAAGGACATTTGGATATATTTCAAACATATCCATAACCATTGCACAGTCATGAAATATGCAGGATCTTATCCTCAGCTGGTGTAAACCGATGACAATCCATTTCTTTCAAAGCTAGCTTTGTGCAACCACCCTGGTTTTTGCCAGTTGTGGCTCAAAAACTATCTGGAAAACAACCACTTTGGAAATGTTTATATGCCTGGCTGATCTTATTCTATCCTCTTTTGTTTACATCTTGAATATTTTGGACCAGATATATGATTAATTCAGTGGAAATTTTATCCTGGTTACTCATGAGTTTCTTTACAGTGGTTTGATTTCTCTTCAGGGAGTGGAGAGATTGTGTTTACTGATGGAGGAGAACAAAACAGCAGCGATAAACTCCACTCTTTGACACTGCGAGCGAAGGAATGCTGCATTCCGCCCTGTCAGCATCGCACCATGCTTTCATACTTCTCCTCTCACAGCTTACCAGGGATATTCAAGATTCCTGCAACTCCCAAAGTACCCAAATCGTCAAGACTGAGGCCAAAATCAAGTTATCACAGTAAACTTCAATGGATTGTTGCAGCTATTCAAACTGTATTTATAGGTCAAGAGGAGGATTTGGTTTGTATTTTCCTCTTTGAAGCCTCAGAACATATACTTTTTAAGAAGATATAATCTTCTAATTAGAAAAAAAGAAAAGGCTTTCTGGCCCTAAAATCTATGGTGTGCAAAATAAACATACAAGCTTTCCTCTTTCATGTTTTCCAGACCAGACATCTTTACACTCCTGGGGAGATGTACCTCCTGTTCCTATCAAAGGGAGACAGTAAGGAAGGGGATAGGGGAAGCCGGGGCTTTCAAAATTGGTTTATTGGGGGTTCAATTGTAGACTCTGTAATGCTGCTTTTGTTTTACACGGCCATCAGGACTCACAGCTTCCTTCCTTCCACAGACTCCAAACCTCCCTTGTCCTCCCCAGCACTTGTGTGGCTATCAGAGCTTTCAGCTACACAGAAGCTGTAATGTGCAGATCCAATCTCCAACAGAGCCCAGCTAGGTGGGGAAGTAACTTTCATAAAAAGCTAATTCAAACACAAGCTATTTTCCAAGCTTTCCCAGCAGCTCTCCCTGCCACTGCCTACTCTTGAAAGACTGGGCAAAAGTCACTTCCTTTTGCATTTTAAAGAAAAGTTTTAATGTCATGATACTGGCATTAGAAATGATCCTTACATGGATACCTTAAGAATACTTCACTGTAGGAAACAGGTTGAGAGAATAGCCTCTAGTAAACGGAATGGGTAGGGAGAAGATGAGCATGTGAATTTTACTCCCACAATGCTGCTCAAGGCACTGTAGCTGTTCATAGGCAGCAGGAATTCAGTGAAAGCACATCAAGGGGTTTCAGCTGTCTTTTAATGAGAAATAGTAGGTAGAAATAGGCAGAGGAGAGAAGTAGCAGCTCACCACAGACCACCAGAACACCACAGAGACCTTTTGTCAGGAGGGTTTAATTCTGTAAAGCTGAATTAACTTCCTGGTCTAACCAGATCTACACACCCAGAA
The DNA here is from genome assembly GCA_013400655.1 of Mystacornis crossleyi. Taxonomy (NCBI): domain Eukaryota; kingdom Metazoa; phylum Chordata; class Aves; order Passeriformes; family Timaliidae; genus Mystacornis; species Mystacornis crossleyi. Next base: position 47,759 of record VYZQ01046026.1, on the reverse strand, counting down.
GCTATGAATGAGACCCCCAAAAACAGGAGAATGGTTTTAATGTGAGACTTAAGAAAAATATGACTGTTTTATTTGCTTTCTGGGTGTTCAGCCTCCAGGGTTAACATTTCCAAGCTTCTGTTTGTAATCACAAGGTCTAGAAACCCACTATTTAACAGAGATTTGTACATGCTTCAAGGGCTGAGGTGTGAAGAAAAAGCCTGAGCCTTGTAAGAGATGTGATGAAGTCGTCATAGTTGGCACTGCTGGAGACATTATATAGTTTGGCCCTGTCCAGGATTAAAAAATTCTCTCCAGCTGCTGATCTTACAAATTCTCCTGGTCTCTACTGGAGATATCGCTCAGTCTCAGGCAGTTCCTACACCTCTGCACAACTCTTCTGAACTCTGAAATGTTTAGAGTTTATTCCACAGTAAACTGAGCTCAACCCTGGAGGGGCTGACCCGCCAAGAAGCCAACATCAACAGCTTTTCACAGTTTGGTTGGCCCCAGGGGTGCCAAATATACCATAGCAGATATAAATCTGAGACATATAATATTATTGCAAAAAGAGAGCTAATTTTCTCAACATCTAATTGAATTCTCTAGTAGTTTCACTAAGAAGTGTTGTGCTGGTTTCATCTCAACATTTAATGAATACTGATTTTTTAAAGAAACCGTTTATTTGCATTAAAAGTTTACTTCCCCACACTCCCCAAAGTATCAAAAGAAATTGAATGTTAGATTTATAATTAATGTGGTTTGGATTTTAAAAGAAATTTTTTACAGCAAAGAACATTTCCATAAATCATGTCCATGATTGAAAAAACATGGTCATAACTGAAGACAAAACTGCTTCATTTTGCATCTGTTTCACATATATAAATATGTCAGGATTACTTAGAACACATTGATAAAGATGAGGAAGAAGGGAAGAAAATGATAAAAATAGCCTAGGTTGTATTGGTACTTCCTTTATTATAATTCTCTCTGGTACTATTGTGACCACTCATTACTTTTCTTGTCTGGTTTAGTCAATTAAGCTATGAAAAAGTTAAAAGAAAAATAACTTTTATGGAATTAAGGTCTTAGTTCAACCCTAGAAAAGAGCTGGCACGTGCAATGCATCATTGCCTTATTTTCTCCTGACCATTTCAGAGATAACAGCCCTGAATTAGTTCATCACAGAACTGAATTCTTTCTGCTCACACCAAAAGTGTTCCTGTTGGTAGCCATGATTCAGGATCAGTGTTGGTAGGGCAGTGCCAGTTTGCACCACGAAAGAATCTGCCCAGTGCTCCCCCAACGCAGCAGGAGTGAAGAGAAGCAGTTTGCCAACAGAACCACTTATCGAACGCAATGTCCTATGTCTAGTGTTATCCCATAACATATGTCTTCCAAATAACTAACTTTGCTGCCTAGTCAGCCAACAGCCTGCTGTTAATAAAAAAAGGAACACTAATATGTTTCTTCTAATATTTTTAATTAAAATATACATCTTTAATATATTTGACTTCTTTTTACCACAGCAGTTTGGCATGAAGCATCAGAGAGAAAAAGAGTATACAGCAAAAATAAATTAAGTGTTTGACCTACCACCATCTTGATGAGAAAACATATGAAACAAATTATTCAAACAGAGGTAAGCAATGTGCTGCATAACTCTTTTCTCCCAACAAGTGTGCAGTTGGTGTGGGTAACGTGAAGTCTACCTCTTTCACACACAAAGTTATTTCCAGGCTCTTTCCATTTATAGTGAAATCTCTTTCAGTTTACTTAGGACTTAAGGATTTAACTGTGTACCTAAAAAAATAAGCATTTCTTATTTTCTACAGCTTATTTTAGGAACAATACATTGTTTAGGGGAAAAAAAAATCTGCTTGTGAGAAATTTCTGCCAATAGATATCCTGTCCTTCAGTGGTAAGGTATATTTCTTTTTGTGATACATCCATTTACAAATTAATGTGGGGTGGAGGGGGGGGAATCTTTAAACACTTTCAAGAAATGGTAGGTAAGGTAGCTAAGAAGTAAAACTACCACTAAGTTTTCAGGTGTTTAGGTAAATTTGCAACTAGTTTGAAAGCTCAAAGGGATCTAAATGAGACTCAGGCCCTTACACTGCTCCCCCATCCAGCCTCCAGAGGCTCCAACAGCCAGCGCGTGGCAGCCTCATTACTGCTTTGTGCTTCTTTTTTATTTTAGTTGGCGTTTATTTACTTGCTGAGGGCAAGGTATCTTCCAAACTAAGGCAAACCACATTTTTAGAGGCACAGGGAGCAAGAAGTGATACAATTTGTGCTGACGAAATGGAAAGTGGATTGTGTTTCCCCACAGCCCCAGCAGCCGCTCCGCTCCCCGGCCACAGGGCCCTGACATGGCCGCCCGGCCGGGGCCAGGCCTGCGCTGCAGCCCACAGGCTTGGCTGCCAGGCCACGTGGCATCGCCAAGCACGAACATGTGGGAATATCGTGTCCGTTTGGGATCAGCTGCCCCCCCACCCATCCCAATGTCCTGACTGACACCTGAAAGGGTTTTAAAGGTCCTGCACTCTCCCCACAGGCCAAGGCTGGGCCGTGAGCAGCACACAGCCAAGGCTGTGCTCCAAGGGGCTTCTTGGCCAGAAACGCCTCACAGCAGGGAAGGACCTGGCCCCACTCCCTTCCTGGGGCCAGGAAGCATCGAGCCAAGAGCCAAAATGGAGCTGTCCTCGCTGGTGTTACCAGGGGTCCCTGAGACTGTGCCACCTCCAGCCCAGCACCACGGCCAGCCTGGCACAGCCACACTGGCACTGCCCGGTCCCCGTCTGAGACTGAGGGAACACAATGCCAGACCAAATAAAGGGCCTAGGGGAGGAGGAGAAGGCAGGACAAAGGAAAGTGGCAGAGTTAGAAATAAATATAAATAAAACAACAGAACAACAGAAACAGGAGGGTGAATCTGGCAAAAGCCTGGGCTGCTGGCAGCCAGCCTGGCACAGGACACAGCCCGGAGCAGAAGGCTGTCCATGCACCAGGGTTGGCAGGATTTTGGGAGAGCCATGTCTGTGCTTTCCCTGGGGCCCCTGAGAAAACCTGAGCCCTCTGCACCTCTGTGCTGACCAATTTGTTGAGACTTCAACGGGCAGAAACAGCCCAGTGAGGAAGGACATGCCAGGGGCCTGAACAGCTGGAGAAATGTTCATAATCCTGACAAGCAAATGGCCCAATCATGAGATTTTCCCCCTAATATGAATAAGCTGTATGAGAAGTTGGTTTTGAATGAGAAAGGCTGCAGGACTGAGCCTGGGGACCACCTTATGAAGATGAAATATTTCTTCTGATTTGATTTTTATATTCCAAGTCCTTGCATTAGCCAATCTTCTAAATAGCAGCAATGCCAAACTTCCTTCCAGGCTCAGTCAGATGGCTTTAGGTGCCCAGCCAAAACCAAAAAAGAATTTATTGTGTGCTGCTATCTCCAGTTCCTAACAATATATTACTCAAAACCTGAAAATTTTAACTGTGCCAAACATTTTTTATCAAGGAGGTACCTGGATAGGAACCTTAATTTTTGAGTGTTTCTGCAAAGAATAAACTACTGCTTAATGGTAGAAACATTACATGATGGATATATTCTGGCTCTAGACATTTGAATTCTGTGCTGATTTAACCCCATATACACAGGAATATAAGAACAGCCATGCTGGAGTGCATCTAACCACCTCCAGCCTGCAGCAGTCTCTCAGCTGACACACAGGGAAGTAAAAAAATCAAAAAACAAAACAAAAACAAACAAACAAAACAACAACAACAAAACCAAACCAAAAAAAGGGAGAGGTGTTGAATACTCCCAGTCTCCATTTTCAGCTCCACTGATTCTCAATCCCAGTCTGGTTTGCTCCCTAACCCTCAGAGGGTCTCTCTCATGAGTCTTTCTCCAGTTGTGGCTGGAGCCCATGTGAAAGCCCGACACCTAAAATATTCTCATCCCAGAGGAACTTCTGCTCATCTCTTGGAGAATTTGGGGTTTTGGGCCTTGGTCCCCACGGCCCTTACCTGTGAACCCTTGTTCTCCTGTTAGAGACAGACAAGAAACAATCCCAGTCCACCCACTTACAGTTTTCTAAACTTAAAAGTAGTAAGGCACTGTGCTTTTAAGAGGTGGGGGGCAAATGAAGAAAAAAGCAATTAGGAGGTAATAGCTCTGCTGGGAGAGCTATTGAAACACTTTGATTTCCACATTAAACCAGTGAAACTCTGATGTTTCCAAGTTCACTGGGATGTGTGTCCAAATTGACCTTTTATTGCATATGGTCAAGTGCTGTGAAAAATCCCACCACTTAGCATCTCTCTGTTATCTCAGCCACAGGCAGGGAAATTCTCCCCTTCAAAGAGAACCATAAAAAGAGATAACAGAGACAAGGGCTTCTGTGCCATCAGCATTTCAAACTCCACATCCCCTCAGGAAAAGAGGGGTTTTTTTGTAAGGGAAAAGAGGTTATTTGTAAGAGTAAACTGATCAATGGTTGTAGTTCCTCACCCCCCCCAGTCTTGTGCAACCCAGAGAAGAAATGCCTCCGGGCTCTCCACCTGGAAAGTGTAGTAGCAAACCAGTGCAGGTACAATTCTCAGAGTACTAATCTTACATCAGGGGCATTGGTAAATCATTTTACCAAATACACAGGATTACAATTCTCCCATATATCTACAGTGCAAACACAGATTTCTACCCAACACTTCCACACTTTCAGCCCCCTTTTTACCAAGGAGTGTGATTTTTCTTACACTAATAGATCTATAGTCAAAACTGCTGCTGTGTACTGAATGCCAAAGTAGATGCTGCTGTGTGTGGGTGAGAGGGGAAGGAGTCTGCCAGTATAGCACATTTCATTCAGGGAACTGGTATAAACTACATACAGACAAAACACTAGCTTGCCAGTATAAGCTGTGGCTACACTAGGAAAGTTTGCCAGAATAGCAAACTGCCAAATCTTTTCTAGCACAGACAATCCATGCTATCCCACAGATAAATGTTGCTTCAGACATTAACTCTCTCTAGTCTCACTGTACTGCACACAGGAGCAGACACACAGCAGAGATATGCTACTGCTTTTCTCCATAATCTGTCGCAGGTCAGCAATTTCAGGAGGCTCAAACTCTTTTGAAGATGGGAAGGGAAGAAGCATTTGGAGGCAGGATTATGCTCCTCTACATTTGCTGTGATGGGACAGCTGCACTAGGGAAGGTCCCTGCCACATGAAGAGACAGAAGAGCTGGTTTAGCTGCATTAGAAATGGGACTGCCATTTCATTCTGCTTAGTTGGAAGAGTCACTAGGATCCTCAATTGATTTCATAAAGCTGTCTTCTATCATTAAACTTGAAAGAAATTAATTTTACTTGCAAGTGAGAGAATTGGACAACAGCTTGATGACGACTTGGAATAAGAGCAAAAAAGCGGGGGGGAAAGATCGCCTGGTAAAGCAACAGTAATCTATTTCACACTGTTTCCCACATGCTTGTGCAGGACCATTTCAAGTGCCACCTATGGACATCTTTCCTATAATTTTACCCAGAGTAAACTTCACAAAGAGTAGACACAGAAAGGCCAGAACATCTGGCACAGTAAATGCCATAGATACAGAAGTGGGATTATCAATTTTACACAGTGCATTTCCTTTTTTTTTTTTTTTAAGGGGCACTTAAATTTAAAGTCAAGAGGTTTGCTGGGAAAACATAAAATTCAGTATCATATAATCACATCTGAAAACACAGAAATTATTAGAAAGATCATTCTGTATTTAAAGCATTTATCAGAGCCTGAGAAAATCCTTTTCATTGTTCAAAGTAATGATTGGTCTCAGCATCTGAAAGCAGATATAGGGAGGCAAAGAAGCCAATCAATCATTTACCAAAGCAGACTGTTGCATATATGGCTTCTTCCATGCAGGTTTCTTTTTTCCTCACATTCACAAAATCTTGATAATTAACATGCTAAGAAGATTTAAACACAATTGGTCTGAAGTACAGGAAATTACACCATTGAAACCACCAGGAATAACTTGACTTTACAAAATTTTGAACGTGATGCTCCAAGAACTTTAAACAGTGGCTCATGCTTTTGCCACAGCAAAATTTCTAATATAAAGGTTTAAATTCCAATCTCCCTCTCTATTTTTCTGGGGTTTGAGAATTTTTCTTTCCATTTTGCAGGTAGGTTGTCTGCTTACTTATTTCACGTATGCATTTCTGTTCACTCCCTCTCATATCATCCGGTATTTTATTAATCTAATTTCTGATAAAAATGAAATCTTCAGATTTCCCCTGCATCCCCAGGCTGTCTGGCAATTGGTCTTACACGGTTAAAGGGAGATGACAGTTTATTAAGCATTAAGCTACAGACTAATGAGTTCTTGCCAAAGCCTGTCAAAATTAATTCATTTTCCAATGCAGTGAAATGAGTGGCTGAATGGATCAATACAATTGCCTGCAATCAGTGCTCCTCCACAATAAATGCAGGAAAGCACTGCCTCTGGTATGCTGCTGTATTTGCCATTAGTGACTGAAGTCTCGAATTACCCAGATTCTCTTCTGATGCAAAAAAGGTTTGCCAGGGAGGGTGAGGAAATTCAGGCAAAGTAAATAACAGTGTTATTAACTAATTTCTTATTCTCTTTCAACATTTTTCCCAATGTTGCCCACATTTGTCAGCACTCAGATTTCATGTCCCCTTTGACTTTCAGGAAGAAATAGTTCAGTTTCTCGTAAGAACCAGATCTTGGCTATCTGACCATCGTATGGGATCTGGCTTCAGAGATAGTCCCACAGATTTCTGGGCAGGGACCAAAAATGAGGGGAAAAAAAAAAAGAAAACAAGCAGAGCAAACAGCTTCATGTCAGTGGAAATACACATTCATGGATCAGGCACTCCACAGTGTGAGCCAAGGTGTTAGTGTGTTGCCACCAGGTTATCTAGACTAATTAATTTTAAACACCACTCATTATTACTAAATTTTATTTCACAGCTTTGTCTGTAATTCCTGAGTTCCTGAGCTGGTCACTGTGACCCATTCCCTTGAATGCTGCTGTTCTGTCCCCTCGCAATTAAAAAAAAAATTAAGAAATCCCTCTTCCCCACTGCCCCAGCCATCTTTCCTGAGGATAGTGTGACCTAATTCATAGCAGCTCTGGAAATGCAGAAGGCTCTGGGACCCGTTTAACAAAGCCACTGACTGATTTAAGAGGCGATTCTTATTTATTATACATTATGGTAATTCATTTTTCATTGTTTGGGAGGTTCAGGGGGCTTTGTGTTACCTTTAAAGAAAGTGCTGACAAGCTACCACAAATGTAAGGAGAGAGGCCACACAAGAGGAGGAAAAGAAACCCAGCGCTAATGGCTGTTTGCTCGGATATGGCTGGTATCCTTCAGTCAGTCCATATTTATTTAGGAACTCAAGGAATATTATAATTGTGGCAACTAGTCGGCGACTACACCATTTTATAAATTGTTTCACTTATTCATATCAAGTGCTCAAATCCAATGAATGTCCTGGTTTGGGATGTGACACCGAAGTGCAGAGTCCCGGGGGGAGGGCAGGGAGCTCAGCACGCAGCGATGCCCGGCTGCTGCATCTGTGCCGTGCTGGGGTGTGACCCGTGCCAGGCACTGCCTTGTGCTCCAGCCCAGCCCAGCCCAGCCCCGCTGCCTTGGCTCTGCACACAAACAAGAGAGCTCCTCTCTTTGGACTTGGACATAGGAAGCAGAGCCCAGTTTTCCTTTTCCATGTTTACTTATTTCTCCTGTCTTCTGCTTTTAGACAGATGAAATTTATTGGCTTTCTAGGACCAAGAATTTAAAATATTGAGAATGATCCCATCTCAAGGTATCTTCATAAGCAACCTCCCTGAGAGATAGCAGTTGTTCTGTCAGCAGAGCCAGCAAAGCCTGCTTTCCTGAAAATTTGTGCCTGACACTGAACTGCTGCGTGGGTGCACTGCTGTCTGTAATAAGAGACTACCATCCACTACAGCCTGTTCTTCGGTGGTGATCCAAGTCCCTTTTCTCTGCTGGGTTTTTTTTACAAAACAAAAATTGGAGCTATTTTAGAATTGTCCCCTTCTGCAGGCTTAGGTTTAAACATCACTGGGTGAGGAAGGAGGCAAATTGACAGCCAAAAACCCCCTTCAAGAATGAGCATTCAGTACTATGTAGAGCAAAGGTGGGGAAATCTAATCAAATCTACTGCTGGTAAGAAACAAACAGAATAACTTTTCAATGACTATCATTAAACCAGTTAATAAACTGTGAAGTATTTATAAGATTCAGAAAAGGAAGAAAAAAAGCAATGTAAAAAATACCACATTAATTACAGAATTATACTTCATGCATTCTAAAGTAGATATAAATATTGTAAGACAATAGTGATATTTTCTAACTTCTTTTATACTATTTCCACATTTCATCACCAGCTAATTCTAAGATACGTTTTTATTTCCTTTCAACTCTACATTCTGTAGAGATAACATTATAGAATAAATTTTCCAATCCCAGGCCCCACATTTTCCTATGCTCAGTTACTATACACATACATCTGCTTTATACACAAAAAAATAAAAGGAAGCAAACAGCACATGTTTGAAAGACTAAAGAATAATTACTTTTGAGCCAATATCTCAGTCCTTTGAGGAAGAGGGAGGGAGGGGAGAACAAGGAGAACGAAAAGGACTGAGTCAGTTTTAGAGTTTTGACAGATGCTATTACATGGAGCAGCCTGACACCAACAAGCTCTTTCAGCAAGAAAGATACCCACATTCAGAGTGCTCTTTTGATGGCCGTGCTTAGAGCTGAAGTTATTTTATTTTTTAGTCAAATCCGCACCTTGATTACCCATCTGTCAGATTGAAACTATTGGCCTAAGTAACAGAGCTCCCTCTAATGGTGTCTCTATAGTTATACTAATTTATGGTACGTTGTATTTATGTTCTTTCTACTTGTTGCTAGTAAACTTTACATCAAGCTCAGGACTGCCTTTGTTGGATATATTTGTGTTTATTCATTCCCATCTGGTACGACAGCTTTTCTTTCTGAGACAGGAGCGGTTCATTGCAATGGAGTCTGAATATCAAAGGAAGCTTGTGCAGAAGAGGATCATTATTATGTATTAAGCAACCCAAAAAGGGAGCAAAAGCATTAGCATCTGGGTAGCATTTTGTAAGGCTTTTCCCCCTGTTGCAAATACTGGTCCCTTTCTTGCAAAAAGCATACATTAAGAAAGATAGCAATACTTTGTGTGTTTGGATTCTTTTTATTAATTTCGCATCCTGGCATCCCATCATGGGAGAGGCTGCTGTTGTCTTTGGGATACTGCCAGGCATATAATTGTTGAGGTGGATTGAAGGTAATTCAGGATTCAAAGTGTAAATTTTGGGAAAAAAATTTTAAGCACTTAACGAACCTAAAAGATAATATGACAACTTGCTAATGCGGAACATTAGTTCATTCACTTGCTTTTCATCTAGAAATTGGCCAAAGTCAGGCTTATTTCAGATAATTCTCCCTGACCCACGCCACTTGTTGCAAGTGTTGCACGACACAAAGGCAAACTACTCCTAATTTTGATCCAAATAAACAGAAGTACAACAAAAATTCTGCTTGTTTTACTCCCAAAGCACTCCGATTTTGCCCAGGAGAGTTCTGACTATTCCAGTTAGACCAAAAGTAGAAATACTTTGCATTATGTCATCTTTCCCTTCATTTGTGCACATCACCAAGCTCAGTAAATCAGTAGAATTACTGCTCCTCAGTGAAGGAGTAAGTGTAACATGGAAGGGATATTGCCAATATGAAATAAGAGGTATTGACATGGTCCTGTAAAGAAGTCAGCACCATTAATTCCCTCTTTAGTAGCAGTATGAAATTCATGCACACAGCTTAAAAAAAAACAGAACTGGACAGAAACTTTACTGTGCAATGTTGAAAGAAGAATGAAGGTAGGACCATCTGTCCAAGAAAAATTAAAAATAAGAGCAGGAGGGAAGGGAACAGAAGCTACTGGAAAGGAACCTGGCTTTGCAGAACTGCAACTATGCTCAGCTTCGTTTATACTTATTTTGTGCTTTATAAAAATTATGAGTGTACACCACATTGGTTTAAGAAAAAAGAGCAACAGGAGTACTGAGAGAAATAAAACACACCCTTGGCTAAGTATCTTGGTCTGTCTCCCCAGGGAGAAAAAGCATTTTTAGTGGTCAGGCAAAAAGGAAAGCAGGGATTCATTATTACTACTTTTGTACAACTACGTCCTACATGTAAAAGACAAGAATACATAGAGGGCACTTATTTTTACTTTCCCATGTACTTGATTGGTAGCACAACTGTCAATAACTCATTTTCTTTCTGCCTTGTACCTGCCTATAAAAGCCTTGGCCAGTAATCAGCTCCTTTGTTAAGTTTTGGGAGTTTTAAGCTGGTATTGTTGAATATCCATGTCTTTGAAAAATCATTTCACAACCCTGGCAAACAAGAGCCAACAGAGGCATGTCCTGCAGCTGGGGCACTGCAGGTGGACGGGTTTCAGGTCCCACTTAGGTCACAGTAATGGGTGGCACTGGGTGGCTCTGGCAGTGGCTTATTTGATCCTAAGCTACCACCTCATTTGAGTTGGAATAAATGCCTATTTGTGGTTTTCAAATTATGGAATGGACTTAATTAAACTGTAAAACATTAAACAACAGCAGGAAAGATGATATCGTTGTGGGAGAAAAAAAAATAGAATAAATCAAGTTTTTTAGTAACTTGGAGAAAATAAATGAAGTGGTTGTAAAAATAAATCAAAAATTTCCAGTCCCATCTACAACCTGTTTAGTGCAGAAAGTAAGGTGAGTTTGTCTTTTTAGAGGAAAGTTTCTTTAAGGTAAAAAAAAGAGAAAAGCTGATATATAGATGAAAGAATTTCCTTCAGAAAGAATATCGGCTCCTTTGTCTTCTTTTTCTCTTCTTCTTCCCCTCTCCCCTCATGTCATTCTGTCATGCTAAGAGCTGCACACTCCAGAGACTTCAAATGTTTTTCCAAAGCTGAAGAAATGTGGTAAAATGTGGAGCATTACAACATTACCACTCTAATTTATCAAAAGTTTGGAATGTTTCTCAATATGTGTGAGCAGGGAGGCAGAAAAAGGCATTTTTGACATGTAAAATCATGACTGGAGAACTTTATACAAAGGGTAGGCAAAAAAGGAGAGCAAAGAAAAAAAGTAGAAAACAATAAAAGGAGAAAAAATTGTGGTGGAAAAAAAATTCACAAGAATATCTGACATTAATTTTTTACAAAATAAAGACCTGTCATAAATTGTAAAGATTTCCTGCATAATAGCTGAAAGAAAAAATCAGATGAAGTCGGACATGGGACAAAAAATGTGTTTCTACCAGCTGTCATGAAGATATTGCACAATGACTGGCACAGAAAACTAACCCTCAGTGGTTTGGGGTCTTTTTCTGGTGGTTTTGGGTTGGGTGTTTTTTTGGCGTTT
>VYZQ01046026.1:0-36235 GCA_013400655.1 Mystacornis crossleyi | reverse complement strand
GGGGGGGGGGGGGGGGTTTGTTTTTTTTAATATAATCAATACATCAGAAAAACTAAACTGGAAAAAGCAGTTACCACTTAGTATTTAACTTTCAAACAAGCAAAAGCCTGATTCTTCTCTCACTCTGTGCAGTGCAAAACAACTGCAGACAGTGTCCCACTGAGAGATGAATTCAACAAGCACTTAGCAGTGTGCCCAGCCCCAACTCAGAGACGCTGCTCCGCTGGGTCAGGGAAATTCTCCACCAGGGCTGCAGCGAAAATCAGGGACAGTCTTAACTTCTGGAGAAGAAACTGTCAGTAAGAAATGAAAGTTCTTGCTCTTTAGAGGACTCTTGGAACTGAGTAAATCACAGAGCTTGACTGGGAATGTGAGGACAAAGACTGTCCAAGAGATAGGCTGGGACTGTGTAACACCTTACAAACAAGGAAAGCAATTTCAAAACCAGTATGGTATTTGACTGGCAGCCAATACATTTTCAAAATAAATCGAATGTGCTCCTGTCATCTCCTTTTCATAAGAAACCTGGCAGCCACATTCTGTGCTGGTTAGAGTTTATGTAAAGTCCCCGGTTCCCTTAACATAGTGAAAACCCAGCCTGCTCGACAAGTATTTGCACTGTTCATCTAAACCACACTTGCATCCTCAAACACTACTCTGTTTTCCCATGATTTTTCATCATATTGCATTCACGAAGAGCCTTTAAAAAGTGAGATTCTACAGATTAAAAAAAAATCTTTTAAAATATTTTTTGCAGTGAGTGTTTTCAGGAGCATCATAAATAGATTGATTCTGTATCTATAATTGAATGCTAAACCAAACTAAATTAACTGATCTCATTAAAATTTGGAATTAATTATTCCTTTCTGAGATTCATTTCACTTTAGTACATTAATAGGTTCTTAACATGTTATTGCTCTTTTTCAAAGCATGATGTATTAATATTGAGAATTGGTATTTACTAAATAGAAAAAAAATATTTCAGTATTAGTTGAATTATGAGTAACAACTGAGTAATTTCCAAAGATAAAGCAGAGCGGGAATTGGCAACAAGTTGTGGGAGGAGCAGGAAACCAAAGGTATGGCTAATCACTGAAAGGGAGGGAAAGACCCATGCAAGAATGGTGCAATAAATCTACCTTTAGAAAGCAATGAAGCAATCAGGCAAAATAGATAATGAAGGGCCTTGCCATGACACACAGTAATCAGCAGCAACCAAAGCTGCAAGTGGAGAAATCATTACACTGCTTCATACAAGCTGACAAATCCAAATGACGTAAGTTCAATTAGATTTTTAAAAATTCAATTATATATAAAAGTCTGGATTCTTAGTATCAGACTCTTGATTATAATTTGGGGAAGATTCCATTAGAAACAGCCAAGACCAATATAGCAGCAGAATATTAAGTGAGAGAAAAAATGCAATGGATAGAGTGTGTTGTCATAAATGTCTTTATAAGGGCAAAGAGCAAGTGATTGCTGGATAAATGCTAGAACCAATTTTATTTAACATCTTTATTAATATCTCAAAGAGGGAGCACACAGCACACTAACTAAATATGCATGACACATTAATTAGGAGGTGTTGCAAATATCAGGAAGAACCCAGAAATGTTTAAAATCCCAGAGAGTAAAAAATAAAACGAGTTCCACCCAACAAATATATGCTAATATCCTGGGAAAAGAGACAGATTCTGCACTGAAATTGGAGGTCTAATGGCTTTTACAATATATGCTGAAAGCAAATTAACTGTGCGACACTTCCTTCACATAATGTGACGCAGGGAGAAACCATCCTGAATATTTTGTGTGTCTCCTTTCAGACAGGTTAAGATATTCAAGCTTCACTGTGGTGAAGGTTAGTTCTTCGCAATGATGCAGCAAGGCAAGAATGCTACATTTGGCTTGGATTTATCTACATAACCAGGTGAATTATTACGCTTTTTCCTCTCTAATTCCTGTAGCTTACATCTTTCTCCACTTTTAAACCAGTAGAATCCTCCCTCCGATACCAAATAAGAATTCTAATTAAAAAAGAGATCGCAATGCGGGTTGATTGCTGTGTTTTACAAGTTATTTGTCTAAATTACGTGGCCTATGTATGAATAATTACTCCTTATCATTCAGTTTGCTCTCTATAAAGATAGCTGAAAGCTAATTAGAAGCTGTTCAGTGGTTAGCCAGTGCTGTCTTTGATCACTCCTTGCTTTTAAAGTTTGTGCCTGTGCCCATATTGCATTCCCAAGATGTTTTCATTTACCATCAGGAAAGCGGATAGAATTAAATCACGTCACAGGAAAGGAGTGTTGAGAGGATGAGTAAAATCAATGCAAAAATAAAGGTAGTTATATATCTCACAACTTGAAAAAAACCCCAAAACACAAATAAGGTATTTTAGGACTTTTAGGAAAGAAAGGAAATTTGTACAGTCCTTCCAATGTGCCTATGATCAAAACCACATCGTGGCAGCCAAATATCCAGTGCTCATTGCTCATTGCTTCAATAGCTCCTTGTTAATTCACTTAACTCAAATATTGGAAGTTATGTTTGGGAAGCCCCACTCAAAATTTACATGGCCAACTGACTCAGAAATGTCCCCCTGCTTCCATTAACTCTTTTTATATCTTCCTTTCGAAGCCTCATCACTCATGGAAAATGAGTCACTTGTGGCAGTTTCTGACTTTGACGGGAATGCCACAAGAAAAGCAATGCCTTCGTAGGCAGGGTGGGCAGAGGGCTGTTCCTGTAGCGCTCTCCAAAGCTCTCGTGGATGCTCCTGTATTCAATATCACAGTAAACAAGGAAGTTACCAGGATGGACTCCATACCACTGGCCATTTGATACCTGATTATGCAGCAGGCTTGCCAGCAAGCTTGCTGAATAGGCTTTAAAATATCTTATATGGCTCAGTGGTCTCATAATCCCCATTATACGAGACCTGGAACATCTCTCTTGGAATTCACCTCTGCTTTGCTCAGAGTAAGCCTGTCTTCAGTCTGAGCAGAACATATTGATCCCATTTGATTCTACAATACATCTGCTGCCATTACAGATTTTACTGGGAGGAAGTTTCACTAAAAAGGGCAGCCTGCTGCCTGCCCAGCATTTATCAATACCTATCTTCAGGGAAAAAGAGCTCATTAGCAATGTGCTGTGTGGAAGGTCTGGGAACAGGGAAACTGCATAACAAATGACAACGCATAAATTAGAAAGTAAAACACGCTGGAGCAGTGGTGGACAAATTTGACATCACATCAATGTCCCTGTCTATGCCTGGGAGTAAAGGAGGTCTGAGATGCGTTTGAAGTTTATTTGAGAGAGTAAACAGTAAGTGCTTCTCTTGCATTTGTCTTGCAGAATTAGCAGTGTGGTTAGAAATTGCTCTTCTGAGAAAAGCTTTACATTTTATGTTCCACATCTTCTTGGGAATTGTTGGCACCTCTGTCTAAATCTTATCAGTAGGTTTTACCAGCTATCTCCTTCCTCACTCCAATTAGCATAGACAGAAAAGCACATTTGTCTTTTTCTTCAGGGGCGGAACAAGGTGAGAGGAGCAGTAGATAATAACAGATGCATTACAGGAATTTTTAGACCCATAATTGCATGTACTATACCCTTCAGCACAGGTTTTGAGTTCCTGGTGCTCCCCAGTCTCAGAGGTCTTCTACAACATAAAACCACGAGGATGGTAAGCAGGGATATTTATTTCAAATGGTGAGAGTGGCCTCTCAGGTCTTCAACAGAAACTTGCTCACTTCCTTAATAAGACAAGGCCCAAGCTTTTCATATAAGGGTGCCAGTACTGCATCAAATCAAAGATTCACCAGGTCTGTTGTGCCTCTGACAGCAGCCCTGGCAGCCAAGGAGAGGGCTTATCTGAATCTGAAGATACACCTAAAGACAAGTGTGCAGTGGCACCCCCTTCAACATTTGCCCTCCGAACTTCCACTCATAAGGTGGCATAAGGACATCCAGAGCTGGGGGCTCCACCTGCACCATAGGTTTTAACAGTCCCCCAAAGGCCTGATTCTCCATAAATGTACTAGTTGCTTTTTTACCTGTTATACTTTCAAAAACATAGGCCCAAGGGTCATTTCTTCTTCCCCGTCAGCTCACAGGGAAGAGAGAGACAGTCAGACTATGCAGTCACTTCTCTCTGGCTGCTTGGCTACACCTCTTTCAGAAATTTCTTATGATTGCTGAGGTGACACTGGAGAGAGCGGTAAGCAGGACTTCTGTTTCCATCATGTTTAAAAACAAACTTCCAACGCCACCCAAGCAGTCCGGCAGTAAATGGTAATTGTATCCACTCCTGCAAGTCCTGCGTGGCAGATGAGTATGTTAGATGTGAAACCAGTGGTGCTTCAGAACAGGGTTTGATCCATGAAAGGCCAGACTCCTCACACACTGGCTCTGCTACAGAAAATAAAGCGGAGTCTTTCTCTAAGAGATTAGAAGGTGCTGAAAACAAGTTTGCTGGTCTGCAAATTAGCTGTGCTGGATATGTTGGGATGTTTAAGATGTTGTTCAAGGAAAATAAAGTGATAGAATACAAGACAGACAAAGTAGATAATGAGGCCAGAAACAGGATTTCTAAGAACAGTCCTGGGTGTCTGAGAAAACCAAAACAGGGAAAAGGGATGTTTGCTCTGCACAGTGGCCTGAAGACCTGTAGTACTGGGGGAGGACTGGGTGCTGGTTTCTTTCATCTCTGCCAGAGGAGTACCATGCAAAAAGCAATATATTCTGCAGGAGTTGGTTGCCCAGCATAGAGGGCCCTTCCACACCAATGGGAAGCTCCCAGAGATTGGACTATCTCAAAGGTGGCTCAAGGCCGGTAATTAGCTCCTCCATCTGCTCACCACTTCTGCTCCCAGGGTGAAATACAGCTTTTTGGCCTTTTCTTCTCTAACAATTGCTCATAAATTGCCAAAAAGCTGCCATGGTGTAGCCTCTTACCTTTGGGATGGGGTGAGACTCTCCAGGGGCTGCTGTGATTCATGCATGGGTGGAAATCTCCACAAAGAGACGAGTGATCCCCATAGCCTCATTATGTGCTCTGATGTTTTATTGAACTGACTCTCCTTCTTGCTGAACACAGCACCTAGTTGTTCATTTCATANTAAGCAGGACTTCTGTTTCCATCATGTTTAAAAACAAACTTCCAACGCCACCCAAGCAGTCCGGCAGTAAATGGTAATTGTATCCACTCCTGCAAGTCCTGCGTGGCAGATGAGTATGTTAGATGTGAAACCAGTGGTGCTTCAGAACAGGGTTTGATCCATGAAAGGCCAGACTCCTCACACACTGGCTCTGCTACAGAAAATAAAGCGGAGTCTTTCTCTAAGAGATTAGAAGGTGCTGAAAACAAGTTTGCTGGTCTGCAAATTAGCTGTGCTGGATATGTTGGGATGTTTAAGATGTTGTTCAAGGAAAATAAAGTGATAGAATACAAGACAGACAAAGTAGATAATGAGGCCAGAAACAGGATTTCTAAGAACAGTCCTGGGTGTCTGAGAAAACCAAAACAGGGAAAAGGGATGTTTGCTCTGCACAGTGGCCTGAAAACCTGTAGTACTGGGGGAGGACTGGGTGCTGGTTTCTTTCATCTCTGCCAGAGGAGTACCATGCAAAAAGCAATATATTCTGCAGGAGTTGGTTGCCCAGCATAGAGGGCCCTTCCACACCAATGGGAAGCTCCCAGAGATTGGACTATCTCAAAGGTGGCTCAAGGCCGGGAATTAGCTCCTCCATCTGCTCACCACTTCTGCTCCCAGGGTGAAATACAGCTTTTTGGCCTTTTCTTCTCTAACAATTGCTCATAAATTGCCAAAAAGCTGCCATGGTGTAGCCTCTTACCTTTGGGATGGGGTGAGACTCTCCAGGGGCTGCTGTGATTCATGCATGGGTGGAAATCTCCACAAAGAGACGAGTGATCCCCATAGCCTCATTATGTGCTCTGATGTTTTATTGAACTGACTCTCCTTCTTGCTGAACACAGCACCTAGTTGTTCATTTCATACATTAATTTCTCATTTCAGTCAAGTCAAATACTCACCGAGAACTACCTCAGAAGTCCTTTTCTGCAAACATTTCTCTCATAATAACCAAAGTGAGAAAAAATTCTCAAAATCTTTTCTTTTGTATTCATATTCCTCTGATATCAGCCTGCCCATTTTTCCCAAGTGCAATACTTACTGAGTATTTTTAAATTTAAGGTTATTATTCTGACACCTCTTGAGTTGCACGTAAGAATAAATATGCACAAATTTCTATCTTGAATTTTTTTTTTCCTTCCAGTTTGCTCTTTCTTCCCCTCTCTTTCCTCTGACCACATGATTGGGACCTAGTTCAGAAAGCATCTTCAGCATCTCTGGCTCATGGACCTCAGTGAAGCAGCTGTTTAAATTGCCCGCATGGTTCCTGAATAGAGGCCAGATAAAACGCATGTTTAAGCCTTTCTAAGTCCGGGTATTACAGTTAACAGAGGCACCGTGCAAAGCCTCAGCAAGGCAGCTTGTGGAAATAGGGACCACTGACCTCCCTTACAGTGCTAAAAGCATTGGGTTTCTAATCCTGATGTGCTTTAATGCTGCATAAACAGAGACCTATCAGTGCCTGGTGAACGAGAGCAGTTTTGGTGCATACAACTGCTCTACATTTACAGCCCCAATTCAGCTTGTTTAGAGATCCACAAGTTGCATGCGAATAGGTTTGTCCCCGTTCCCCTGCTGCATTCCTGTCCCTTCTGTCACTGAATGTTGTTGCAGTGGATGACAAACAACTCCCCACATTAAAGGCAAGCTAAAGGTCATACTGCTGCTTGGTTCTGAAAGCACAGCTACTCCATTTCATCCGCTGCGAGAGAAGACACAGCCCTCTTCCCAAGGATTCTGAGCTGAATATGAACCATTTAGATACAGAGGGTAAGATGCGGGGGCATCACCTTGCAAACAGCCGGGGTACCAGATCCGCCCCTTGAGCCTGGAGCCCAGCTGCCCTGGTGCCAACACAGTGGTCCGCAGGCACCAGCGCCAGGCCTGGGGATGGCAGAGATGTTTTGTAAATTTTAGAAATTACTTCAGGAGAAGGGTATGGAGGGAGTGTTCAATATTCAGAAACATCTACTTTGATGTTGCATGCTTTTCCCCTGTCATTCAAACACATGTTTTTTTGTTTAAGGATGATTAATATATTTTTAATGTTTTTCCTAACTGAAGGGAAACCTGTGCTATATATTAACTGAGTCTAGAAAAACACCCCGAAAGCTGAGCTGGCATAAGTGGGTAGCCTGTATGTGATGTTTATTATGATTTTTCCTTAAGATCCTTGTCTCCTCATTTTTCACTGTTTCTTTTTGCATTTGTCACTGCCCTGTTTGAGGCATCTTGTCTTCACTCCCATATTACTCCAAGTCCCAAGAAAAAGTCAATCCTAAACACCCTCTGAGAAAGCTTTGGCAAGTACAAAAATGAGCCAAGCTCCAGGCAGAGCTTTGCAGAACTCACAGAGCAGTAACTTACTGCCACTGCAGCTTGACTGGCCAAATAATCTGGGTTTGCTAGTGCAGGTTTCAGGGTGTTTGCCTGGTGTCGGGATTAGGGAACATCCCAGACCATTCATGCCTGCCTATGGCAGACCCAAAGCTGCTACCCTGGCAGGGGAAGAGGAGGTTTCCCCCAGCAATTCCAGGCCAGGCTCATCTCCCACAGCCCTTCAGAGCCCCTGCCCCAGGTGAGCCTCTCCTCCACCTCCAGTGCATGGAAAGGCCGTGTCAGGGTCTGACTCCGAGTACAGGCAGATACACCAAGTCCCACTGAAGGCAGGGGGGTTATTTGGTCTCTCATGATGACATTTAGCATTTTCAGAGAGGGAACCAAAGATGAAGGTGGTGATCGGCACAAGAAAAAGAAACAGTAGAAGTTTGTCAGTAAACATGCAAAGTAAGTAATTCTGGAGCTGGAGCCACACTTGTTAAGCACTGGAAGTGGGAGAGGTACCAGGTTTAGCAGCAATAACTAAATCTGAGCTCAGGCTTAAAGGTCAGATGAAACATCTGCTTAAATGTCCAGAAAAAAATGACTGCTCCACTGGCATGTGGCACAAGCTGTAACATTTATCAAAGAAATAAACAGCACTCCATGAGGTCCTCAAATCCATTCATTTCTATTCCTATCCTTTTCACCTTGCAGATAAGACAAAAAACCTCATTATATTTTACTTTCCGAAGTTTTATGGCTCTGACATATACTCAGAATGATTGCCTTTGCTGCTGTTAACTACCTGCCAGCACTCTTATTAAGGTTCATTTAGGAATAATCTATTACCGAAAAGGAAAGGTCCAAGTTTCAAGGATGGATTATTTAAATCACAGCATGCCATTCTGCAGCAACAGGAAGACAGCCAGTTCCCCCCACCAGCACCTTTCAGAGCTGCTCAGTGGGGGAAGAGGCAGCCCTTGGGAAGGTGGATTGAATTTCCAGATGGAAAACTAATGGCAGAAAACTCAGGTCACCACAGCTCTGGACAAGTGCAAAAGAGCAATATTTCACTCTAGTATGAAGAACTGCATAAAAAGAATACATATTCTGCACTCTCCCTTAAAAACTATCCAGATAACTGGAATATTTAGGAAAACATATGCCATGCAATGTTATTTGCATATGGAGCATTCTTACTTGTATTTATAAAATAGAAATACAAGTCAAGATACAAACATAGGCAGAATACAAAGTACAAGGCTACTCTACTAGAGTAACCAATGCATATACCTATTTTTTTCTTTGATTTAAAAAAATTCTCTTGAAACTTAAATGTATGCTTGAATGAAAATTTAACAAATATTATCATTTATATTACTATCCAAGTACCTTTCATGGTTCATCTAAAATATTTCTCATCTAGATTACTTTTTAAAATGCATTTAAGTGTAAATATTTTTAGGAGAAAAAAAACCAACTGAAAAAAAACTAATGGAATATGATGGGAAAAAATCAAGTCATGTTGACTGACACACAAAAAGTAGGCTTTGTTAATGTTATATTCATTACCTTAGAATATGTTTTACAGGAAGTGTAGTAAATCCACCACAGATGTGATAAAGATTAAAACCTCTTTTAAAGCAAATCTGTCCATTTAAAATAACCCAAAAGGTATGTGCAACATTTCTCAGCAATTTTCCAAATAAATAGCTGACAAAACAAACTCAATATTAAACAGAAGCATTTCATAAATTCTATGCAAATACAGTCCTGTAAATCAGGATGAAAATCAAAAAATCCCTATTTTCCCCTTCATCTCCTAGAGATATTAAAAAGCACTTAAAAGGTGATTTGGGATGGCAGCCCATTTGCTCCAGCACTGGGCTACCACACCAACACACAAACCCACTCGCAGTGCAACACACTGCAAGGAAAATATCAGCACTTCATTTCCCTTGGAGCACTAAAGTTAAATTTAGAAAAATTATGTTGAAATATGAGTATCTAAATTAAGAGTACATTATTTGATACACTTAAGGGAGGAAATGTTACAGTTTTTATCCATATTTCATTTTGGGTTTGTAACAGACCATCTTTAGATGAACCAGGATTAAATATTTGCTTTCGGCACACCTGTAAATGCTCCAGCTGGGTTCTGTCAACCAGAACACCACAAATGGCTTGCAAAATTCTGATTACTAAATGCATATTAAATCAGCATTAATATTTCTCCCTAAAGAATTATAGAACAGTGCCGTGGAATTAAATAAGGGTTTAAAAATAAAGAATTAAACCAGCCACTTCATCATGGTAGTGCTGTATTTCATTCTCCTATGAACGTCCCCACCCTGATATTTTTGATTAAGGTTTCTACCATTCTCCTGTACATTTAACCAACGTTTTAAAGCAGTTAATAAAGGAGTATTTAGACCAACAACAGACGATCAGTAGAAAAAATACAGATATATTTTGCTATTGTTTTGTAAGGTGTGGTATGACCTGATCAGTGCATACCACTCCCACACATGAGAGCTACAGGAGAATACCAAAATGTTGAAATGGTTCAGCCGAAGAGCAAAAACAGCCTTGGGACTCAAACCTGCAAGCATTTGTTCCCATGATTAACTATTCTACCATGAGGAATTTCATTTGAATCATTAGGAGTACTCAAAGCACCAAAGTTAAATACATACATAAGTAGTTACAGGCTTGGACTTTGATATGACCCAAGGAAACTGCAAAGAAACTCAGTCCCTTTTTTTTTTTGTCCTCTACCAAGCTGATTCCCATCACTAACAGAAAGGATTTGCTCAGGAAAAAGACCAGTCTTTGAGTGGAAGTTTTCACTGGGTACGTAAAATTTTAAATCAGATTTTTAATTTGAAGAAAAAGTTATCTCTCTCCCAACAAAAGCAGTATAAAGAGAAGGTGTGTGCAGATTGGAGCCCATAAAACAACCATATATAACATTAAATATTTGCTGATCTTCTTATGTTAGCTTGGCAAGAATTAAATTTGCTACTCATGACTACTGCTGACATTCCAGGCTCATGCCAAGAAATGTATTTACTACCACACACTGCCATCTTTTATATAACATAATATGTGTGTGTTTATATGCATGTACATATATGCATACACAGTCAAAACAGAGCTGTGCCATAAATAATAAATCAAATGAAAGTAATATTTAACCCACACACCCCAAACTTGCTAATAAACAAGTGCAATGTATAGACAAAACCTATGCTAGACTTTCATCATGATGTAATTGCTATTTCAGATCAAACTGAGAAAATTAACATGCCAGCCAAACTAACATGAAGTAGGCTAATTTGGCCAAAACATTCAATTTCTCACTTTCTTTCTGCAGTAAAAATTTTACTGAAAAATTCCAATTATGTAAATAAGGTAGGAATAAATAAAGTGCTAAAAATATAAATCAGTTTCAATGGAAGAGGAACACACAAGGGTATGAACTCCACTTCTCAATCAGGCTAAATCTCTGCTGAGAATAAGAGTACACATCAGGGGATGCCAAAAAGGCACAGTGCTTCAAATACAGCATGGTGGGTTACAAGGGAGAAGTATCCTTTCTCTGCTTAAAATAATACAATGCAGTAAGTATATAGACTTAAATACTTAAGAAATTTTTCCCATGGATGACATACATAATTTGATACGTTATATTGTACATTTCCGTCAAATTCCAGTGTTTGAATTAAGTTAGCTGTAATTTGCTATTTCTCCACAGGAGCTTGAACAGGCATCAGATCTTTCACCTATCTGCGACTGTGTTACTTTCTAAAAGCATCAACTAAAAACCAAACATGCTTCCAAAAAATTCCCTGATGTCCCATGTCACCAAAAGAACAGAGCACAGGCCTAAGCAGAGCCCAGAGCACGATAGCCATGGCACAGACTCAGACAGAGCCCAGGCCCTGGGGGACATTTGCATTCTCTGCTGCTCAGGAAGTGGGATGTGGTCAGGGCTGAGCTCCAGAGCCAGGATTTACCCTTCGCTTCTGCATCAGGGCTTGAGAGGACTCTGTATCCAGACGCTCAGGGGCGTGCTGTGTTGGTATCAGATGTCCTCCTACAGCACTCTTGGACTCCTGTACTTGTTTTGTTCCACAAAAAGGGCATCAGCTTGTGTAAACGGGTTCTCACCTGCTGAAATACTCCCTGGAGTCCCTGCAGGGGGACACTTGGTGTAGTTTAGAGAAGCTAAACCAAGCCCCGAAGCAGTTATGAGCAGAGACTGCCATTTCTACGCCATCTGCGCACCCATTATTGCCTTGATTCTTTCAAGTCTGGTGCGGCTCACCTGTAACTGAGCCTGGAGCCCAGCAAGATCTGCAGTGACTTGTAGGGCTCACATCATGGCAAGCTGCAGAAAGGCCAGTGTGCTCCTCATGTCACAAATGTCTCTGACCAATATCAAATGTTTATGTAGTCCAAGACCACATCAATTATACAAATTAATGTAAAGTTCACCACAAAAGAGAAAAATCAAAACACTTCGGTCAATATACAAAATTCCGCAGAGTGCACCCTCAGGATTTCCTCTAATGAGATAGAGCAAAATGCCCATAAAATATGGACAGCTGGTAATAACATTATGGCAAGGAAGCCCCTATGGATTGCTTAGAAGCTCAAGTACATTTCAATTTAAAAATGCTTAAGCAAACTACATAAACTGAGCGCAAATCATATTTCCTTCTGAATAAGAAAAACTGCTTACAGGGAGACTGGAATATACAGTTTTAGAATTTGTTCACATAAGATACATCCTAAATTTTGTAATATACAGTGTTAATAGTATATATTTAAATAAACCTTTATAATTTCTCATCCTGCTCCTTTAATTGTTTCTTAAATCAGCAGAAAGAGAGGCCTTGATATCAGCAGTTCTGAGGAAGCACAGCTCCCTGTTCCTCCTGTGAGAGCTGTGCAAAGCCCAGGGCTCCCCAGGAGGTACCCTTGGAGCAGGGATGCTCCCTGGCCTGCTGGGAACTGGCAGCTCTCGTTCTAGCACAGCTGCCCCTGCTGCACACACAGTTTTCTTCTTCATGAGAAGGTCTCAGCATCTGACCTAATTTAAATTTAGGTTGGAAAATCACAACTGCCATTTCAATAGTACACTAAAGCCAGAACTAGACAAGAAAACTATTGCTTCCTGTCTGTCTCTCCAGACACAAGCCAGCTACAATTTTAGAAACAAAGTGGACACAAAGCTCTTGAGCTGTCACCAAACATAAGAGCTGTAAGTGGATAAACCGGTAACTTCTGTAGTAGGAATTTCAAAAATCAGCATTTCAACATAGAGCTCATAAAAAGCATCCATCTATCTAATAAGAAAAATCTATTGTGGATTTTTTTTTTTAATTTAAAGTAATTTATCAGCTCCTGAGGGGTATTAAGAGTGCATTTGTGATGTTCCTCTAGCATAAAGTCATCCAGGAAGTATCTTAATCAGTCATTGGAGAAGCTTTAACCAATGGGGTTTTGGGGTCCTTGGGTTCTCCAGAGACATCAAAACATCTCTCAAGCTCCACTGATCTTTGCAGCAGGATAAACAGCAGAGGGAAAGGGATGTATCTCATCCCTGAAGTCCTGAGTGTCCCCTGAGCAAGCCCAGGCAGGGCTGATTACACATGGGCAGAGGGCCACAGCAGAGGCAGCAGGAGTGGCTGGGCCACTCACCTCCCTCCCTTGCTCTGGCTCACTGACCTGAAAGGAGGCTGTAGCTAGCTGGGAGTCAGTCCCTTCCCCCCAGTGACAAGAAATAGGAAAAGAGGGCCTCAAGTTGCCCTAGGGGATGCTTTATTCCCTAATTTGATATTTCTAATTGGAAAATTTCTTCCCCAAAAGGCTTGTCAAGCACTGGAACAGGCTGCCCAGGCTCCATCGGCAGTGGTGGAGCTGCCATTCCTGGAGAGATTTAAAAGGCATGTAGATGTGGCACTTAGGGACCTGGTCTAGGGGTGGCCTGGGCAGTGCTGGGTTAATGGTTGCACTTGATGATCTCAAAGGTCTTTTCCCACCTAAGTGATTCTGTGAGACACTGAGCATGGTGCCATATGGCCTGGAATATCCCTTTGGCCACTTGGGACCAGCTGTCCCTACTGTGTCCCCACCCAGCTTTTCTTCCCCGCCCAGTCTATGCATTGTCACAGCAGGAGAAACTGAACAGTCCTTGACAGGTACAAACCCTGCTCAGAAACAACTAAAAACATCACTGTGGTATCAGCATTACTCTTATCCTAAATCCAAAACACAGCGCTGTACCAGTAGTACCAGGAACAAAATTGATTCAATCTCAGCTGAAACCAGGACAACGGGAATCCCTGCCCATCCAGAGACAGTTTCTTCCCTGAGTGGTCTCTGCCACTAATGGGTACCAGAGCAGCAGGAGGAGATGTGTGGGAGCTATAGCAAGAAGCTATGGAGCAATCTTCTTGTAAGAACAAATTCTTCTGAACCCTTAGCCTAGGATCTGAATGTCTGCACTTGCATCTGTTCTGAGCTTTTAAGAACATTTGTCTAGATTTTAATATATGCAACAATTTAATTATAATAGCTGTCCATGGGGTGTGCTTTTTGTATAAAGGAGTCTCAGACAAGGTCTGGTTATTTGAGGGATTTAATTAACAGCTACCTGGAAATTCTTACTTGAAAACTGACCAAGTTACTGAGTGTGCAGGTGACTGTCACCTGCAGGGTTATGAAAGAGTCACCAAAATCATTTATGAAACTTGAAAAAAAAGGAGAGGAGACCGCCTCTCCTCAGTTTCAAGCTGATGAATGACATATGTGAGTGTGCCCTTAAACAAATAAACAAAACAAAAACAAAATGAAAAAAGTTTTCCTGATTAAATAATGAGCTACTGCCTGGAACAGCAAAAACACATAAACAAATACAGTGACTGTGAGAGCTAAAATGAGGAGAGAAAGATCTTTCAGTAAAGAGCAGGATCCTCTCCAGAGCACGAGCTGTGAGCAGTAAGCCGAGCCCACGTCACCAGTATGGCTGGCACCAGCTACTACTGAGGCCATTAGCTCCTAAAATGTGCTGACTTTTTTTTAGCACTGACCCAAGTTCTTTCTGTCTCCTGGAGTGCATTCATCTTTTTTTTTTTTTTTTTTTTTTTTTTAATTATTGTGGGGTTTTGGGGGGATATTTTAAAGTAGCAACACAAAGAGCTGGAGCAGGTTGATACAGCGATGGCATCTCGTGTTGATCTCTTGCTTCAAACAAAAGATGCACACCCAGCTATCAAAATAAAGTGAACTTTGTTTAACACTACTTGACTGACTTTCCCTCGCCTTTTACCCTGCATAGTCGTACAGAACTGAGCCAACAGGATATAAAATGTTACCCAACCAGAACTGTCCACAATGCAGACATTTGATACCCATATTGCCTCTGCTTGTTTCTGAAGTCCTTTTAGAAATGTCCTTTCTACCTTAGCCTTCTTTGCAATATTTAAGTCATTTTAAAAAGAATAACAGACTCCCATCTAACTCACACTGTCAGACCAGCAAAGTCATTTTTACGACAGCTTCCCTTCCTCTCTGTCAAAGGACAACAGACTACAGCAGGTCCCAAAGCAGGTGACTGATTTGCAGAAATGTTATATGTGATGAGGAAACCCTTCTCTGTTAAGCAAGAACAGCTGCAGCTGCTACAGATGTATCATCATTATATGCAGTATTCTTTTAAAAGGCATAGTTACAATATCAGTGTGCAACTAGGAGCTTCCACACCATCTGTACTTTAACGTTGTCCAACCAGAAGTGTGTCAATGTATATATTATTCATGGGGATTCCAAACTTTTAGATGTCTCAATCTCGGAAAAAAACCAACATTCTTCCTGCTCCCTCCAAGCTTCCCATTTCCTATTTCTGCAAGGCAATAAAAATACTTGCAAAAGTTTCTGGACACTCTCCTATCTTTTCTCCTGTTTGAGGAGAAAAATAAATGTTCCTCAGATTCCTTATAACAGAGAGAGGTTTAAAATAGTTTCTAAGAGATTTTATAGCATCTTAAAATATTCTCTTTTATCTTTTATATTTTTCTTACAGTGTCTGTAGATTATGGGCTGAGTTTAAAAAACCCTTGGGTGCTACTTTTGGAGTTGAGAGTATGCATATGGTGCACACATTTCCAGCTAAGTGATGACTTCCATGAGACGTAGTACTACATGTGGGTGGGATGCTGGCAAGTAACAGATTTCAATGTACAATTCAAATAAGGGCATGAAAATCCAAGTTCTGCAATAAAAGAAACATGTCGAAATTCAATGGGAGAAATTTAAAGTTATTTATTCTGAGCCTTCAAAAGAGCTGGGAATTTTGGTTCTGTCCTGAGGCTGCACAAAATGGCTACATGGAAAATCTGTCTCCAACCAAATCTGCCCAGGACTGCAGGCATCAGGCTGGTTTTGTGATGTCATCTAGAGTATTGTTTCACAGAAAATATGGAATTGATTGCATTTTGCTAAGTGAAGTGGAAACAAAGCGATTTCTCATGCTCAGATGTAATCACTTCAAAATAGAGCTGGGAATTTTGGTTCTGTCCTGAGGCTGCACAAAATGGCTACATGGAAAATCTGTCTCCAACCAAATCTGCCCAGGACTGCAGGCATCAGGCTGGTTTTGTGATGTCATCTAGAGTATTGTTTCACAGAAAATATGGAATTGATTGCATTTTGCTAAGTGAAGTGGAAACAAAGCGATTTCTCATGCTCAGATGTAATCACTTCAAAATTAGGGCTAATACATCTTTCTACCCTCAACAGGAACCTCTCTACCTGTCAGTGCCTCCAGCAGCCTCAAGCGAGGTGTGCTGATACCACCGGGCCGCGTGGTAGCCCTGGCCACAGCACAGTGGGGACAGTGTGGTCTTTTCAGCTGAAGTAGCAACACTACCCAAATTCTTTGCCCAAGGCACTAACATAATTAGTGATGGCTCTGATCATTAGTGCTGGAGAAGCAGTTATATTGTTTAGCAATTTATCCAGTACAAGCAACATGCTCAGCTCTGTACAGTACATAGCTCACATTTATTTCCTTCCCCAAGGAAAGTATAGATTGACCACACCACGAAATGTACTGTGACTGGGACATTGTGTCCCCAAAACCTTGTAACATGCTCTGGTCTTTGTTGGGTAGACACTGTTAGTGAATTGTGTTATAACTCTACATTAATAAAATATTTTTAGGTCTTTAAGAGTGCTGACAGCATAGTACATAACAGATAACCACTAGATTCTTGAAAGCTTAGCATCAAGTTTGTACAGATCCAAGACAAAAGTCTTAAAGGAAGTATTTGCTGTAAAGACAGTTCCTGAAGAAAGAAAAGTAGGGGTCTGTTTACTACAAAAATGGGAAGATGTTCTCGCAAACGGAGGGGGTGGGTGGTGACAGCACAAGGCATAGGAACGTAAGTGAGAGAAGGATGAAAAACTTGGGGGATGTGGTATCACGAAAGAGCAAGAGGTTATGTAAAACTAATGAGACATGCAGAACCACATGCTATTACCCAGGGATCAAATCCCACAAACATCTCAAGCAATTTAAGAAAATCATTTTTTTCTCATCACATCTAAGACATACAGTGTAGTAGGAAAATAGTGTCTCCTTTTTTTTTTAAGCTTGGCACACCATCAAAGTCTCCCATGAAGTCAAAGAAAAGCACCTCCACCCTAAACTGAGGCTTCTACACAAGGAAAGAAAATATGTTCCCTTCACTGGCTATTTGTACCAAAGAAAGCAGAAACCAGGTGGGAGACACACAGAGCCATCGGCTCTTCCCATTCCATCTTAATTAAGCTGGAATTCAGCCAGGAAACTACTCTTGCAACAATGCTATCAAAACCCGAGGTGCTCCAGTCCAACCCCTACACAAAGATGACACTTTTGGAAGTCCACCACTTCCTCAAGCTCTCATTTGCCCCTGGCTCAGAAGGGCTGTGCCTCCCAGTAGCCCACTGGGCCGGGGCTTTGGTGGCTTCCCAGCCAACGGTGGAGGCCTGGCCTCGCCCTCGCCTGGGAGCTGGCGGCTCCCAGGCCAAGGGGGAATGGCTGCAGACTTGAAAGACACGCTGCTTAAAAGGCTCTCTCATGTTTCAGCTGACCATGTGTTTTCTCTTAGTACCCTGTGAGTTCAAATACCTCTGTATAACAGAAGTCAGACTGAAAAGGCATTGTGCATAAAATAATTCTTATCCGCGTTGGTACGAGCCTTTGTGCTCTTTAAAAGCATATACAAGTAGGCAGGGTCCTATTCACACTGCTGGGTCCATAGATTGCATCTTGTTCAAATTCAGTGATTAAAAAAAAAAGGATTGTAAAGGTTTTCTTTTAAACCTGATCTGTAGCAGCACAGAAATATTTAACAACATCCACATCATTCATAGGTAACTATCTTTTGAGAAAGACCAGATTTCTCTCTCTTCCCGTGAAACACTGCCAACCCAAGTGCATTTGCCAACAGCAGGATCAGGCTCAAGGGAATGACAGAGTTTGCAACAACATCCTACCAGGTCCTAAAGCCAATCCCAATCCACAGCTGTTTAAAAAAAAAAAAAAAAAAAAAAAAAAGGCAGTGGTTGTTCTGAACTATTTCAGTAGTATTGAAGGATGCAAGTGTACCAGTGGCAAGAAATCAGAAATATGCCAACAAGGTGTTCGGTGAACACACCCCAACTCAAAAAAAGTATTTTTTATCTCTGATTTTTATTACTTATTTAATGGTACTGGCTTTCCAATTTATTCAATGTGCATAATCACTGAAGTAAAACTTCCACACCGAGTGCATCGGCACTGTAATAAGTTGGTATTGATTCAGCTCAGAAACTGGGACTTCTTGTGGACAACAGCTCAAGAAAGAATTTTGATTAAACTGAGAGGCTCATATGTTACTATGCTTTCTACAAAGTTAGTCACTGTCCACGAAAAAAAAACTTCTGCAGGACTCCTAAATGTCTTTGCATTTTTACTGCAACCTCCGGCATTTTCTCACAGACATCATTTAGGACAATGTGGTGGTCTCTGCATATTTGATCTCATCATTTATTTACCAAGCTAAACCAGTTGCTCACTCACTGGCATCAGACTCGGGGAGCAGCTGAGATGTGCCTTCACTGATGCTTTTAGGTACTAACACATGGAAAATTGTAATCTTCTGGTGGAGACTTTCTAGCCTTGCAGATACATAGTCTAAAATGAACTGCAGACACACAGACAGATGCACACTTTCCCCCAGGCATCCTCAGACCGGGGTGGTGCAGCAGGTTTGTTTTCAAGACTTAGGACCCTTTTGGAGCAGTGCCCCGCTGTGCAGCACTGTCCTTGCTCCACAGCCACAACATCCTCCCCCTTGCAGCCCTGGCATGCCTTTGCCACTGCCATGTACTCTCTTTTTTTCTATTAGGAACATACCATAATACAGACAGGATTGCTGACAGTGCCCACAGACTCCAGACTCCTGGAGACCCATGCTTAGGTTAATGTCACCCATTAGGGATTTAGCCAGTCATCCATACAGGCCGGAAATAACTTCTCTCCTGCCTCTCTCCTGCTTAGTAGCCAGTGTCCAAGAGCCAGAGAGGACAAGGATGTGTTTTGAGGCAGCAAAAATAATAATCTCTTGGGCTACCAGGAGTCCTTTCCCCAACCCAGGTCAGCAGGGCTGGGGGAGCTTCACCTTCTTCTGCACCTTGGGGCATTTGGCTGCTAAGCCACCTGAGCAAACCACATGCAGCAGCTCACAGCTGCCAAAGCCTTGGGGAGGGCAGCACACGGGGGGTCCTATTCTCTACCTGCAGTTTAATTTCCCAGTTTCTCCTAATCAGCCTTAGTGAAGCACCTCAGTGCTACAATCATGTTATTATGAGTACTGAGCCCGTTCCCTGGCCTGTGCTGTGGACTTCCCTCAACAGTCTGAGGAACTCAGTCTGCGTGACCTGACACTCTCCTATGGAGTTCTGGAAACTCTGAATTCTTATAAAACCCACATTAACATCCTACTGTCATGAAAATTTTTAGTATTTGAGAAAATTCCAGTGTCATGAGAGCATTTACAATAATTATTTCTATGTCAGAACACTTCTTTACAGAGGCATTTTTCAGTTGATAAAAATCAGCCTACCTACTTTGTTAAGTAAAATGTTCCCGAGCAAAGGCAAGCCTAACTCAACAGCAAAGACGACTAGAGCTTGTATTGCTTGTATTTGAGCCAGAAACAATTAGTTATAAGACGGTTATTAATGTGTACCTTTAATACTCTGACTCAGCCTTCTGTGTGTTTCTTTCCCTTACACTCCACTTTATACCATCCATCCTCTCTGCTCACACAGAAACCTGAGACTGGCAGCCTTTAAGAAGCACGTTAGCTGGAAGAGTTAGAGGTATATTCCAGATCTCATGTATTGAATTCCCACAGTCTGCTGACCTCTTCTATTCCCAGGGAAAACAGAGGCTGCATCACCAGGCAGAACTTCAAAACGATTAGGGACAGGGATCAGACACCACTGCACCAGTGTCCAATTTCTTTCCTCAAAGATAAAAACCTACAAGACATGTTTCAGTTCTCATTCACAGCTTTTCTGGAGTATAACATGTTCTGTGTTGCTATGGGTTATGAACACGAGTTAGGGAAATTAAATAAGTACCTAATCCAAGCACCACTCTGTTAATTAATGCTGTGCTGTTAACAGGGCTATAACTGCATGTGTTTCATGAGAATTAACAAGATTTGTTTGCTTTAGCATGGTCTTACATCTCCCAGGTGACAGCAGGAACCATGAAATGGGGATTTATTCTCTGCTCTGGCCACTGTCAGCAGTGCCCAGAGGGGCTGGGCAGGGACACTGGCACTGGTGTCTGAGGGCTCTGGTCGTCACCCATCACCTCCAGCACCCGCTCAGGAGGGGCAGAGCCTGCACCCACTGCTGAAGCTGACTGCACCTCACAGTGGGGAACTGCTGATGGCTTGGCACGCACAGAGGGGAGATGACCCTTTGGCCTCCTAATTAAATGGACTAGAACTGAACTTGCAATAAAAATAAACACAGCAAGTACACAAATCAGCAACACTTGCGTGACTTTATGAAGACAAAAATCAAATTACTTCAAGATGATCTTTACAATTACGTTAGCAAGTTCAATAGAGCATCGAAGTTGACAGCTGTAGCTTTGTGTGGTGAGGAGCCGCAGAAGGCGGTGACAGAGCTTCTCTGGGCTTCAGCTGGGCCAAGCTGAGCCTCCCTTCCCTCTCCATTCTTCAACCATTACTCACACGAGTGCCATGAAGATTTTCATTACATAGTATTGGGAAGAAAGATAGAAGTGGAGTTCTGCTTTGTATCTGGCATCGGTTACGCAAGACTTCTACTACTTTTAGTTCAGGATTCCCTCCATTTCTCCCTCTTCAGTTGTTCCTCTCCCCAACTTTGCAAACTCCTCCAAATACAAGTTTTATAGCCTTGAACTGCTCATTTGATGTGGACTACACGAGGATTAGCCAAATGACACAGGCCACGTTACGGGGCAGATTTCTGTAGATCTAAGATGAGGTCCACATATTCCTCTAGTTTGCTCATTTGCAAACATCTGTAGCAGAACACAGTGATCTTCCACTAAAAAAAAAAACCCACACAAATGGAGTCAGTTCCATTTGTTTTCCATATATGGGAAGAACTTTCTCTAAACAAATTTAATTCTTGACTCCAAGTGGAATTGAAGATGCTTTTCAGATAAGAAGTGGTAAAATAAAATCGCAAAAGATCACAGAAGACGATGTTGTTATTCCCCTCCTGCAGCATTCATTTAATTTTATGTTTCGCATTGGGGCAGTTTGGCCTTCGCTAAGACCAGAAAGACAGCAGACAAACAGCAGTTGAGCGGTGGTTAGACTGCACTCATGTAACCCAGCAATCATAACTCAAGGGAGAAAATGATTTCCTGTCAGAAATATAGACTGAAACTGCCAAGAAAATCTCTCCAAAGCTACAAACTTATCACCATTCACCCATTAGACTTGTGATGAAGAGAAAAATCAAAATTGCACACCACTTAGGAAACCATGGATGGAATACCACGCAGAGAGAAAGAAAAGAAGACATAGCCATGGAGTCAGCTTGAGTTCTAGTGAATACTTTGTTCTGAAATCACATTTCTAAAAAAATCAGAGAAGTAGGTAAAAATATAGTTGCATTTACAGCCTACCCACTGTGACATTTTTTCCAGACAACTGGCAAGATTTCACTTTAGCTACAAAGCCATGTCTTAACAATCTTGTGGATTCACTCATCTCTCCGCCCTTGGTGCCAGAACATTCATGTGTGATGAGGGCTTGGGTTGGCTTTAGGACACGACGCACATGGCGAGCAACCCCGGGAACACCAACCTGGGAGCCAGTGCCCACCTGCGGGTTCAAATCTCCCCAGCTGCACTCCAGCTTTCGTCAGGTTTATACCACAACTAAAGTTTTTACAAAATGAAATAACCAAGAAAAGATAATTTGAGAGGTGACATCCCCTGGGCTTTTTCAGAAGCATTTGCCCAATGACAGCAAATTTCTCTCCCTGGAAGAGGATGTTCTGCTCCCTTGGTACCGAGAGTGGGAAAAGGGAAAAAAGCCTGCATGGTGTGTTTTCCTGATTAAGCTACTCATAGCCTGTAACCCTTTTGGTCTATTCTAATCTATTTTGTTCTAATTTTTTTTTTTTTTTTCCCCCAGTTTCAGCCGCTGAGCCCAAAGGATATCCAGTTTATAGCTAGATGGCTGGTTCATAGCCACATTAGCAAAGATTCCCAGATGTGAAATGCTTGTCCATTTTTTCACACTGGTGTTCATAGCAGATAAAACATCATTATTAATGCATTATCTAATGTATTAATTCAACATCCCACAGAAAAACAGACTGGAAATTCAATTATCTATTGCCACAAGTCACTTTGTTACACCACGAAAAGAAAACACAAAGCAGATTTCTTTTTTTCGTAGAGCACCAGAACACAAAAGTTATCAAGAAATAGGAAACACAGTAAGAGCTGAATCTAACTATAAATTCTGACATATATCCACTTATAATGATTAATGACTAAGAAAAAGAAAAAAGAGGCTGCATGCACAAATGCCAGCCTGAACTGACATTAAGACATACAGCTATTTTAAATATTTTTCCCTTCTAATTACCTGTGTCTTACTACTGCAAAATATTCACCATACAAAACCCGATTGGCTCTACTGCCTCTCTCAGAAGCAGCAGGCAGTCAAATAAGCCCTGAAAAGCCAATTCAAATGCCACAAAGTAAGCCAGCTGCTGTTTCTCCCATAGAAAATCCAAATAAAGCTCATTTACTTCCCTTGGGAGTATAAGACAAAGGTATTAACACCACAGCAGAGTTTTTCTATAGCAATATATGAACAAAGAGACTGAATGCTCCAACCTGCAGTCACTACTATAGCCTCCATTATATTTCCTTATATTTCACTGGGAGCACAACTCATTTGACTCAAGGAAAGGGCTATGGCCACATTAACTCAGCTTGTTCACCATTTCAGGAGTGATCTCCAAAAGACAAAAGGAAGACAGAGCTCAAGAGCTCACTAGTAAATAGCCATCAGGATATGCCGTTTTGTTCACTTCTTTCCAAGGACCAAAATTATTTTCCTGGGCAGAATGGTTGATTTTAATACAGCTTTACAGCTAAGCCATGGTGTTTCACACCCTCCATGACCGAGACAACTGCTTACATAGACCAAAGCCACTGAGCACGCAATTTCAGGGGCTGTGCAGGGTTTTTTCGAGGTGTGTGAGGCAGATTACGGGTCACACCACGGGTCCCAGCAAGGCCACGTCTGGCATAAAGCAGGTGCCTAGTGAGAGAAAACAAACCCCAAATGCCACTGAGACAAAAAGTTTAACAGAATGTTTTGGGATATCAAGGTGCCCTCTTTGCTGTCCATGACCATACAAGATGGAAATAGTATCATTTGTCACTGGTTCCATGCCACGTAGCACATCTGGAATCAGGGTGTTGGCGGTGTTTGTGTTATGCTCTCAGCAGGAGACGATTTGCTGGTAGAGATCATGTCAGCACTGCTGGAGATGAAAACATCCCAAATAGTGTCCATGACTGGCAACTTTTATTTTGCAACATATGTCAAACTCCTGCCTGTGACGTGGCACAACTAGCTATCGTATGATGTAAGGGCTACAGCACATATTTTAACATACAATGCAATTGTCTGGGAGAAGTTAATATGACTCCCCACTGCGAGACACATTTCATGCCAACCAAGTCCTGAAAAGTGCTCTTGCTCACTTAAAGCTGAGCTGAAAGGGCTTCTCACAAGGCAGGACGAACTGGGCAGAAATTTCCAGAAGAGAACGGTAAATGGAAAACCTTTAAGCAAACACCAATATTAACCAAACTGGAAGCAGAATTACTAGCGTGGGTTGGGCCGCCTCAGAGTAATGAAGCAATTCCCTTAGAAATGCCTCTATATGTTCAGAGCATTCTCTTAAAGCAGATTAGCCATGTTGTCATCTTATGTGAATACCAGTCTTTGCTTGGGAAAATGAATTCGGACCACACCAAAATGACTCCAGTGAAGGACTCTCAACAGCACTCAAAACCTCAGGGATGCTGTTATAACAGCAAAAGGAAACAGCAAAATGCAGACTGGTTTCCCAAGGCTGTTTTACTGCAGAGCAAAAACACAACTTATGGAAGCGAAACACACTAAGGAAATGCTTCCATCTGGCCCCAGCACGGTGATGCAGTTCCTCAAGAAAAGAAAGTTCTTCATCCCTTCCAACATGGAGCTTAGGAAAAAATCACATGTGATGTGAGTCATCTTCTCATTCAGACATGAATTCAGTTTACCCTTCCTGGAAGGATGATCTAACCCTTACCTTCTCCAGACCCTCTCAACAGGGGATCAAGGCACAGGGTAGAGAGGAGCTCAGTGACAGAGGTGAAAAGAGGAAGGAAAAACATACACAAACACACAGAAAAGTGATAATTCTGGAACTTTCCGCCAGGAAGCCCTGTGCCACTGCACAGCAACAAAAATAACCCAGGGGTTCCCTCTCTGCTCCGGCTCCCTGTCAGGAGCCACTTTAAAGCTTTTAGAACATTTGCAGAGTTTGAGAGAAATGTTTTTTGTTTAACTTCAGCTACTTCAGAAATGCCTGGGGCCTGAAGAAACATATTTTTGGATTGCTCCTAAAGAACAGGCTGAACTTTGAAGTTTGGGGAATTTTTTTCAGATCAAATGTTAAATTAATAAACACCAACATGACAAATCAGTCTGAGAACTGGAGGAAAAAAATAACAATCACTAAAAAATCTTCTTGGATTAATTAATTGTAGCACATTGTTACTTACTCTAATATGTTGATGAGTCTGGCACTTTAAGTCCTGTAAGCCACGCTGCATATGTGGTTTTGTGTCCTAACTAAGCACTTTTGATACTATTGCCTCCTTTTCCCTACAATATAAAAGGCATATCATCACCAGCGTCAGCCTGGGTAAGAATGAGATCATAACTAGTTTACTTATGGATGGTTTAAGAAACGCACACAGAAATTCAAAGCAGCTGGAACCTAAAAGACTTTGTACACAGCTTATTTATAACAGAAATTTCATCAATGCCACTGAATTTACCTTGCATTTTCTTGTTGATTGAGGTGTCCCAGGTGACTTATTTTCCCTCCACTGTATTGCAAGAAATGGCTCGATAAGGAACCCCTAAGTCCCCGGGAAGTCATGGGTCAGTCGGCTGCAAGCCACACACAAACTATTAATTACAGCTACGTGGTCAGAGCCCTCTGCTAACACTGCAAACAGGAACAGGATCGTGCCAGTATTGCCACATCCACATTTTTGTATTCTTGCCTCAATTTTCGTCACCCTATTTTGAGAAGCAAAACCATGATTCATTCCTAATAGGTGCCCTATTAAATAATTAAAAAGTGATAATGTAAAACAACCTTCCTCTATAAATACTGGTAAACACCAGTTTGCACACTGCTGTAGTTCCTTACCATCCCAGGGAACTGTAGAGGGTGAACTATTCAATATACTTTCCTTTAGATTTTAGGGACAATTTTTTCAGGAATCTGAGGACTGTGATTCTTCAGCAGTCCAGAAGTGTACCTACAGGGACCACTGGAGCAAGTTTGCTTCTCCCAAGACCACTTATTTATTTTTAAAAAATTAATAAAATGCACCCTCTCAGATCCTAGCCTATTCCCATTAACACAAGCCAGGTTAATTGCACCGGGATATTCCTACCATGGGATGGAGCTGAGAGAGGAGAGCTCCTACTGATTTGCTCCCTGTGGACTCCTAGAGCAGAATCAGCTTCCTGGCAAACGCGGTCCCGGCGGAGGGCCAGGTCCTGAGCTGGCACTGATGGACAGGGTGCTTTGATTAACACCACGAGCTCCTGACCCAGAACATCAGCGCCCTGAGGAGGATTCCAGCAAACATCTGTTACCATTAAAGATCGCTGGTTGAGATCTACACCCCGAGAGGGCCAGGGCCGAGGGATAGCATAGTTCCTCTCTGAGGCTGAAACAGCACACAGATTTGAATGTTAGTGGAGCAACATTTAGGGAAATCGGCATCAGAATAAGGAATGAGGAATGTGAAGCTATTCATTTAGTGGTTTCTCTAATGCTTCTCCATTTAATATTTGCAAATTTAATATTTACACATGCAAGCCTTACAAAAATTATGTTACAAGGAACAGCTTCTGTATTTCTTATAATAAACAACCAACCAAAAATACATGGTATGTATAGCAGGGGGTTACAGCTGGGATCCTATATTATTTCTTAGAGTCACTTATCTAAGATCTAGTATCTATAAAGAGCCTCTCTGTTTGCTATTTACACAGGTGTCCTGGAGCATTATATAATCATGTAGCAGATCAACATAGCCTTAGGATCTCAAAGTATAATAAAAGTACATTAGGATCATGACGCAGAGGGAAAGAGTTGGCTACCATTTGACACTGGTCGTTTATTCCTTCCAGAAGTTCACCTGGGCATGGAAGATGGATGACTTTAGTTCTTCATGAGAATAAAACAAAGAAAACGTATCTTTTTCTAATCTTGCTTTCCTGGATTTTTAAAATGTACAGTCAAGCTGGGCCCTCACATAAATGTTTAAATTTTGCCACTCTTATTTACGCTATGTGGTTCCACTAAACTTGGCAACAGATCTTCTACAGTAAGGTCCACAAGCCAGGGGTCTGGCAAGATCTGTACTTTCAAGATTCAGACTTTTAAAAAGTAAAGCCT
Source organism: Mystacornis crossleyi (assembly GCA_013400655.1). NCBI lineage: Eukaryota > Metazoa > Chordata > Aves > Passeriformes > Timaliidae > Mystacornis > Mystacornis crossleyi. The sequence continues at coordinate 9,422 of VYZQ01046026.1, read as the reverse complement.
TAGTAACTTAAAGTATTCAAAATATACACCACCAAGGAGGACAACACGACATGAGAGATGACAGAGTCTACACAAGGCATAGATGTTTCCACATATTCTCTAACCACAGGGAGGATCAGAAAATATATTACAAATTAAAGCAGATTCTACAATAAAAATGCCCTCCAGGAAAGGCATGCATCAGACCTTAAAAAAAAAAAAAAAAAGGAATGTGATGTATTATCCATAAAATCCTCCACAATGACTAATCTATCATTTCAGTCAGCCAAATCCCGAAGACAAGGTTTGAATCCTAACAAGGTAACAACAAAATCCACTAGAATGTAAGAACAAGGGACATACTCAGTTCCTATTACATCTGGCTTCATTAGAGCTTATTCTGCTTTTAATCTGCTGTAATAAAGTCCTTACATTTGAGCAAAGATCTTAGACTTTGACATGCTCATATAGAAATATATATTGCATGCAAATGACATGGCAAAAGCAACACAAGTACATCAGACCTTGTGCTTCCTATGAATGAATTATGTCCTCCATTCATGAAGTCCTACTGTCATTCTTTTCCAAAGCATCTGCTGTGCAGGTTCAACACTGGCTCTTTACAAGAGACGTCAGGAGGAAGAAACTTCCACCTCCCATTCCCTCGGCTGTGCACAGCTGCTGCTTATGCCAAGACATTGCACCCTCACCCATTATTTTTACCAGCTATTCAGATTCTCACATAAAATAGAAGACCGTAGGGAAAAAATCCATATATATATATATATATTTCAATGTAAATCACAATACTTTTACAAACTTTTTGGAAAGTTTTATCACCTATTTGCAAATACAAGCATGTCATCATGCTTACTGAGGATTGCCAGAGGTCACAAGGAACAACCATTCCATATAATGCATATAACTACCAAGGAATTGCTCCCAGACTCCTGTCATTGGATTTTGCCTACTTGTACATATATAAATCAAGTGGCACTGTGGCTTAAAATGGACATCCTGTCCTTGACACTAGCAACCATTTGCCTTCTTGACAGCTATAGCAACTCTATGTTTTAAAAAAAAGTATTTGCTGCATCTTGCACAGCTCATGTTCTCCATAGTTGTTTTTTGGAGCTGTTTCTTAGGATATGGTTTTACTTCTAGTTCTTTAAGTCCTCAAACTCGATTTACTTATGGGCCCTTTACCCACAAAAGTACTATGCAAGATGAAAATATCAAGGGATTATTTTAATCCAGAAGGTATAAATGCAGAAACACACATACTCCCAATTTTATATGAATAGCAATCAACACCAGTGGAGACTGCTAACAAAGTCAATGAACTTGCACACTATAACTTGGTCTTTTTCCCCATTATCTTCGAGTATTACTAGCTCACGTCTCACTGAGTAACAACTTCCTTTTTCATGCTGCGAATCCTTTTGCCCAAAGAAAAGCACAAAAATACATCTGAACGGTATTTTATAGCATTAATGACCTCAGCCTCCTTGCCCCAGGTAATGGCCAGTTCAAGTTTGCTCAGGGATTACCCTTTACTCCTCCAAGGCTGCTGATTTACAAAGCAAAGAGATACTTGAGAAGCCCAAGCATTATTTGCCTACTAAGCATTAGTTCTTCTGAGATCAATAGTCAAGGAAAGTAAATCCCAGCCCATACTTGAGAAAAGCTGTGTAAAGTTGCAATTTTCTGTACAAAAAACAACAGGAAAATCTACCAGGAGATGAGCTTGCTTCCCGGGGCAAAAGAAGAGGCAGAAAGCAGCAGCGAAAGCAGCAGCCAATGCTTTTAAGACTGACAAGCTGCAGCTGCTGCACTCTGCTAACAACTGCCTGGGAGAAGCAGGAGGAAAGCCTGAGGGATGGGTGGTTTCTGAAGTGGTTCTTGCCACGGAACCTGTCACTGAGGTCTGGGAATCATTGGAGGAACGGCACAGAAATTATCACCTTTTATTGTGGGGGCCGTATCCTTTGCTCTGGGTGTTCAAGAAAACGACTTTAAGGAAAAAAATTTTAAAAAGATGGATGGTTGGTATGGGCTGCTTTATGAAAACAGAACAAAACCAAAAAGAACTGTGAGCCATGCTATGAACTCTACACTAGAGTTTGCATTTTTTAAATTCCTCACAATGGATCTGGAATAAATCAGCAATGGGTCAAACCGGTTCAGAAAGTGTTTGAATAACTGCCCATGGAGTGGCCAGAGGTTCTCCGTCAGCACAGTATTTTGACTGCTGCTGTTCAATTACCATTTGAGAAAGCAGGACTGCTGGGAAAGACAACACAAGGTAAACCAACACTGGCTACAAAAGCAATCAGATCACCAATATCCACACTGTGCAGCCCGGCCCTCAGAGACGTTCCCAAAAGCAGCTTCACCTCACGCTGCTCCGAGCCAGCAGTGCTCCATATAGCCAAAGGTAAGGGGCTGTCAACAAATCAGGAGAGCCCGAAATATCTCATTTTATCTCTATAATAGAAACAGTAATTGACAAATCATTATTTTACATTTATAAAATATATGATGAGGAACATACCACATGCATTCTAGACTTTCTGTCTGCACTGGAAATCAACTGGGAAATTAGAAGGTATGGCGTAGAAACATCACTACGAATATACCGTATTACTGCTTTTGCAGCTGCAGTCCCAGAATTTGTTTCACAATAATTCAGTTACCCATGTTTAAACAACCAGCCAGCAGAAGAAAGGCTGATATATTTCATATGCATTCTCTTTGAGCAGGGGGGCCTTCACGTCTGGTCGAAAAATGTCAGGCTCATATGACACCACCAGAGTCAGGAGAGATGCCTAACCATAACTAAAAGCAGAATTTGGCCAACACAATTGGAAAATACCAGCAGAGTATATACAAATGCACACACGCAATCTCATACAAGAGCAGAGCATGAGACAGATTGGATTTTTTAATCACACCTTTAAAGAAAACAACATTTCATGTACAAACCTCTCACTGAGCTCCTACATGGATCCTTTATCCCACTGCAACATAAACAGACATACCAGAGTCTGGAGTAGGGAAGAAAGACTTTTTTTTTTTCCCCCCACCATTGAGGATTTTAAACACAATTTGAAAAGCAAAAGAACAGATCTGGCCTGCCTTCTAAATTGACTTCAATAATAGAGCAACAGTTTTAAGACTACCACAGTCACCAAGTACCTACATAATCTTTATATTAATATACTTTACCTATATTTTTAAGAGAGCTTCAGTTTTCCTCGTTGTTCTCAGTTTCCTCTAGCATATAGTCCAGAAGAAAGAACTAGACGTTTTTCCTGATCACCAAAACCACTCTTTTACAATGTATATCCTAATGGTTTAGATATTATTCCTCAAAACTTCTTACCCAAAGGAAAACAGCCTTTCTGTCAGCTTCAGTACCAATTTCTACCAAGTTTTGTATCATCTTTGTAAGATCCATCCTACCAAACAAATCCTTCAGAAAGGAAGGATTTTAGCTTGCATCCCGCATGTAGTGCCTGACTTGAAGCTGCTATTTTCTTCTTCAAGTCTCTTATCTCTGGTGCACGTCCTGGTTACACCTGAGGGCTTTGGTACTTTGCAAAAACAGAGTGAATCTCAGTACTGGCAAAGCCATAACCAAACACAAACATTTGAAGGTATTACTATAAAACCAAGATTCTGAAAGCAGCATTTTAAACAAAATTAAACAGATAAACTTTGGTGCAAATTAAAAACAACTCTCTTGTATCTGAGCCCATAATGATTATTTTGAATACAGATTATTTACTGCTGGCAATAAAGAAGTTTTTTGGTAACTTTTCTGTTATTGGGAAGAGCTTGAACACAATCCAGTCCAAAAAAAATGCTGACTTTCCTAAATAGGGGTTGTGTTTTTGCAATAAAGAATACTGGTCAATATACAAGTGGAGGAAAACTGAAACAGATGTCAGTAATAGGACCACAGAACGTTGCATTTGCCCAGAATCGCTATTTTAAACACACGATGTTGGTCTACTGGTTTGTGGGATAATACATTCTTGGCAGCCAGAAGGAGTTTCAATATGTTAGAAGGTTATCCTTGAGAAAAAAAAAAAAAGAGAGAGAGAGAAGAGAGGTAAAGAAAGGCCACCAAATCATCAAGTTACCTACTGCAAAAAAAAAAATAATCATGACTTAAGAAATCAGTTCAAAGACAAGCCAGTCTCAAAACAGAAACCTTGGGGTTCATATTAATTTTTGGTTTCTGCTTTACCTCCTTAATACGACTACTTCATTCATCCTTCATTGCACTTTGCCTTCCTGTTTTTTTTAAAGATCTTCCATTCATTCGTGCTCAGTTTCTGATGAGCTTCCACCTTGCAGCTCTGTCTAGCACAGTCAGAGCAGTGTGGGGGAACCTCCCCCCCCAGACCCAGAGCACACAAACCCAGCGCTGAGGGCTTTTCCTGCTGGAAACCTTTGCTCACACCAGGATCCTGCTGCTCCTGCTGGCATTACTGAAGGAAGCTGCTCCAAAATCCCTGCAAGCAGCCCTGGAAGCCAGGAGCACGTAAGTAATGACCCAGGTCCCTGTCCACTGACAGTTTAATACTTACCCATCTCTAAAATGCTTCCTAGCTCAGTCACAGGGGTTTGTGAGTGATTTTTTGGTGTGTTTTTTGGTTTTGGGTTTTTTTCCCCTTCTACTTAAAAAGTAGCTACATCTGTAAGTCTTCTTAATATTGAAATAAAACTTCAAAATGTAAAACTACAAACTTTGTATGTTTGCCCAAGACACACTTCCCTGCTTTACCATGCAGTAAATTTAAAAATCAACTCTGCTCATTGTCTTAACAAAATCTCCTCTGAAAGATAATTAAAACCACTTCCCAATATACAACCAAAGTTTTATTTTTATAGTCTATCTTCAATTATGGCATAATCCTTTCTTTTTTTTTTTTTAAACCAGTGAAATATACAAATCACACAAGACAGAAATATGTACATTAAATGTACAGAACAGAGGAAAGGACATAGAAGATTTACATATCTGAATGACAAGTAAAATATTTTACATTAAATAGGGTTTTAATAGCTAGGATCATGAGATTCAGTTCTGCTCAGACAGAAGTCACTAAAAAGGAACATGAGGTGATTCAGCAAACGAAAAAAAAAAAGATCATGGTTTTTGTACAATAAAAACCAAAGTGACATATTCAATGAATTAGTGCTTTATTTATTTCTCTTGCTTTAAAGATATTCTTTGCAAACATCTGAAGATGAGGGGTAAATATGTCCTTGTACAATAAATTAAGAGCAATAAAGCGCCATTAAGAAGCTGATAAATGATCAAGATGAATTTAATGATACAGCTTAAAGGCTTGTGAAAAGTCAAGGCTTTAGTACAACTAGGCTAAAGTGAAAGGTTTTCCTCACTTGGTATCTGCAAAACCATTTTCTTTAACGTGTAGGATGGGACTGAGTTGGAAGGTGGCATCTGAACCAAAGCTGAAATCCTGGGTAACTACACAGCATGGGGGGAACACTTGTTGTTTGACAAATAACAATTTTCTGTTCAAAAACTGCAAAGCAAGGGCCAAATGCAGCACATTTTGGAGTTGGAAGGTGTCTCCTTTCAGCAATAATCAATAATGCCCTTAATGTCAGAGTGGAATAGAAGCGATCTCCAGACTGGTATCGATTCAAGTGCAGGGTGCTGCTTCTACCAACCACCCAAGGAAGTCCTGAAATTGGGAAGAGGCTTACTTCTTTGTGATTATCCTTAAAACTTTTGAATGTTAAAAGTTCTTAAAAAATAATTAAAAAAAAACAAAAACAAAAACAAAAAAACCCACCAAAAGCTTAGAATCAATCTAAACACCTGAAGAGATCTGAAGAAGACAATAAGGGATGAACTGCCCCTTTAATTTAGATGTTTTATTATTTTCTAAATCATTAAAATATATATGTACAAAAAGCTTTGAAGTATCAGACACCAGAGACCACAGTTCTCCCATATATATGTAACTGCTCAAGTATAGTCTGAACAGTTGTAGTGTATATCTGCAATATATTATCTAAAGCATGTGTATTAAAGACATAGGATGATAAATTTGGTATTGCTGCAACGTTTCATTGAACTATAATAGTCAGTTAATGTTATTAAAATATGAAACTATTGTCTCCTTGAGTGAAAGCGTTCCCAAAATCTGAAAAAAAAAAAAAAAAAAATCAATCATTCCAAGTGATTTATTTTCTCACATAAAATTAGAGGAGTTATTTGTCAAGCTGTGTTTTGAAAGACAGCCAGCTATTACACCATTTTAAGGCATTTTCAAATTTGGGGAACTCTTATTTTCCATGGGCTTTCCAGGCTGGGAAACCAAAGCTGTTTGTAAGCATTGCCCAGCTCCAGTGCTCCAGGCAGCCTGCCCCGGGCTGCTCCACGCCCGGCAGCAGGGAAGCGCTGCTCCAGCAGATGAGACACTCGAACGTCACAATTAGCTAACGAGGCCAAACTCTGCCTTGAAGAATATCTTTATTATTCACCAAGGCAGATTTTTTTCTGTTTTTTTTTTTTTTTTTCCTGTCTTGCTCGGTTCTGGAACCAGCCCCGGTGACTCAGGGATAGCACAGTTGAAGCCTTTCTGATCCTTTGCTCTTTGCCCTCCGGTGACACTTGGTGGGCAACCAACACTGCACCTTGTGATGAACATACCCCTTATTTACAGAGCCCTACATGCACTGAACAGCTTTATACACCCTATTCTAGGAACTTCTAGTGTCTGAACCTAAAGGTCATGGACAGGTCTGTGTGTTCCTCACATCCATAAGGATTGTTCTAACATCCCAAGCACATTACATGGTTGCTCTGCCTACTGCACATGTATTACGTTCCATGGATCTAAATTAGGATACGTCGGATTTTCCCCTCAAACTACTCTATTGTTTGTAAGAAAAGTCAATTTTTTTTTCAACTTTGTAAAATAAATATTCTCAGATTCTCCCCCATTATTGCCAAAAATATAAGCCTCACACAGTTCTGGGATGGACGCAGAGAGGGTTTCCAGGCACTTCTCTTTGCAACCTTTATATTTTTCTTTTTTCTTTCTTTTTTTCCTTCCCCCGCCCCTTTTTTTTCCTTTTCTTTTTTTTTTCTTAAAAGAAGACGACAACTCATTGGACTCTATAAATAAAGTGGAGATAGTCCTGCAGAAAGGGAGAGGAGCCTGCACCCCTCGCTGGCAGGCGGCTGCAGTTCCTCCCACCTCGTCCGTGCCCTATTTGCACACAAACTGGTCCACGATCTCTGTGCACAACTTGCATTTCACGTAGCAGCACCAGTGGAACTTGCAGTGGCAGCGCTCTCGCTGCACCGTCTTGAACTGGTCGTAGCCCCGGCCGCAGCACATGAGTTCACAGCCGTCCATGCCCTCCGAGGTCTTATTGCACAGGCGGCCCTGGGTGCCCAGGGAGCCGGTGCTCTCGTTGCGCACGCAGTAGTCGGGGCTGGGGTCGATGTACACCAGGTCGTGGATGGTGGGCGCGTTGAAGCGGCTGTTCACCTGCACCAGCTTGCCCCGGCTGTTGAGCTTCATGGCGGCGGCGCTGTCGTATTTCTCCTTCAGGGCGTCGCCCACCTTGCGGAAATCGGCGAGCTGCAGCCAGCAGGTCTTCAGGCTGCAGGAGCCAGAGACGCCGTGGCACTTGCAGGCCACGTCGGCCAGGTTGTACACAGTCTGCAGGAGCCGGGGAGAGAAGCAAAAACCACGATGAAAGACGAGCATGGCTGTAAGAGCATTTATACCCCTCATCTCCTGCCCTCTGTCATACTCCCACTGGCCCCTCCGCAGCATTCACCTTAGCATCTTCTCCCCTCTTCCAATGCAGTGGGAAGGACGAGTCAGTCGACACACACGTGCACCACTCCCAGCACCCCAAAGAGCCAGGAGGAGGAGGAGAGAGTCTCACCAGCCTCTCCCCACAACAGAGACGGCCACAACAGCACACGCAGCCCAGACAACAGCACCACTCAGGCTGCACTCAAATTTTAGGAATTCGCTCTCACGCCAGCAAAGGATTTTGCTGTTTCATTGAGAAATGTAAAACATCCCCTTATTTTCTATCTGAGTTTCTCTCTCTATTGATCTCCGCTTGAGGCTGCAATTAGGGAAAGAGTTAAGATTCCTCTTGCTCCTGGCTCAGCTGCAGCTGATTGTCTACTCTTGGCTCGGCATCCTCCTCCTATCCCAAATACTGCTCTGGAAGGGAGACTTCATCCAAGAAGAAACCCCCAAACACCTATGGGTGGGAGTCAGAGCTACATAGCAATATCCTCTTTACAAAGCTTTGGCAGGGAAACCTCAGTCATTTGCCCTGTACAAATAAAATAAGAGTCAGTGTTGACACTGCCCCAAAAATCCTGGGGTCTGACACATTAGATGATACCATAGACAACTTCCACCCAGCAGTTACAGAGTCTTATCGCTGCCAGATGGCACTGCAAAGATGAGGCTGAGGAAGCAAAAAACTCCTCAAGTCTCCGTAAGCAACTCTGAAAGTGTCATTTTTCTTGCTAATAGTAATTGGCCTGTCCATTGCTTTTAGATGCCCTCCTCTTACATTTAAATACTATTAATTTTCAATTATCTTTCATCCCTCTTCACCTTAGAACACAAGTGTAAAGCCTCCAGTCGACTATTGCTGGCACTCCAAGCTCTAGGAAAATAATGATTTTGGCTCTTCATATTCAGACTATTAAAAAACATAGAAGTTTACACCCATTCATTTAAAGCATTTTTAAGATTAAAGAACCCATGAAGAAATGTTCAACCACAGAAGACCATGCTTTCTAATAGCATAGAGAAGCTTTTCACATCCCCTTAAACTAGGGAAAGAAAAAAAGTCAGAACAATCCTGTGGCACGATTCCAGCCTGGGAAGCCCAGCATATCCCTCTTCCTTCCAACACACACTGTCCTGGTTGGAAGTACCAACTAATAAAATTCTGTTCTAGAGAGAATTCACAGCTAGCAGGGCACTTTTCATGAAACAATACAGAGGGAAACACAACACGCTTTGGTCCCAGCCTCCCCCATAAGGAAAGCAACAGGACTGTCAGACAACCAGAAGCAACACCAACTCATGCACTCCCCACCCACCCATACCCTGCATTTGCCGTTTTCTTGTTTCGAGCATCAAAACAAAGACAAGCCACGGTGGCTGCTCTGTGCCCCCCTGAGCCACATTTTTCCCAAAAAGAAGGGATGAGGAGGAGCATGGAAGGACACGCCGTTGTGCAGACACTCACTCTTCTGCCGGCCTCGTTGTTGTGCAGGTTCATCATGATGCGGGCGCTCTCGTAGGAGCCTCGCTGGTAAACTCGCTCGCGCTCCCGGGCGTCCACGAACTCCTTGGCGAAGCGATATCCGTACTCGATGTTGTCCCCGCAGCCGCCCCACA